>CP137674.1:23255722-23561262 GCA_037976565.1 Mesocentrotus franciscanus | reverse complement strand
TATATATATATATATATATGTGTGTATATATATATATATATATATATGTAATATGAATATGTGTGTTATTATTATTTCCTAGCACCCGAAAGTCCAGTGAATATTACTTTGGAACGAATTGGTAGCACGGAAGCAACACTCTCTTGGACCCCTCCCACTAGCCCACACGACGCATATGAGTTCTACGTCATCAACGATTCAACCAGTGAGCGTTCACTGGTCGCAACTATTCAAACGGAAGATGTCATCGGATACGAGTAACAGTGACGGGGTTGTCACGCGGTGCTCTGTACGCGTTTGAAGTTGGAACCGTCATAGATGCCAGCGATTCCTTTTCATTGCAGAGGAGTGAACAGAATGACAACCCTTCGGTATTCGGACGCACCGGTAGGAAAAATATGCATTGTTGACGCTCCCTGTCTATTAACTTATGCACTTAATATTTAGTCGTAATATTATTTCACGATGACCTTGTTATTGTTAAAAAACATGCCATGAGTTTGGCTCTGGTCATCAATAAGATTGTAGAAGAAACCGCCAGGATGCAATTTGGAAAGATTGATCATGTAGTACAATGGGGGTTGGGTGTCCGGACACTTAACAAACATAAAGACTTCTCTTTTGCCTTCGGATTTTACGGAAAATATTCAACAACTGGCACCTACCATCATGAATATTTGTCCTTTATTATATTGTCAAACATAACTCTTAAAACATTGTAGAAATATTTCTTGTAAACTTCTTCAAATTGTTGTTTTTACCCCCCGAAAAAAATTATGCTTTATCAAAACCAACTTATTATCAAGATGGACTTCCCTTTAATGAACCGAAGGTAACTTTTAGGGGTGGGGGTAATTGTCCTAGGGGGTAATTTTCAGGGGTAGGGGTAATTGTCCTAAGGGGTGATTTCTGGGATTGGGGGTAGTTGTCCAAAGGGGTAATTTCCGGGGGTTAATTATGTTGGGGGTGGTTGTCCTTTACAGTGACGGGGTTGTCAAGTGATGCTCTGTACGTATTTGAAGTTGGGACCGTACTAGATGCTAGCGATGCCAGCGTGGTTGTCCTTGGGGGTAATTTTCCGGTGGTGATTGTCCAGTGGGTTATTGCCCTGATAAGGTGAACTCGATTTAGTGTATATATATATATATATATCTATAGTTTAAATATGTGTGTTATTATTGTTTCTTAGCACCCGAAAGTCCAGTGAACATTACTCTGGATCAAATTGGAAGCACGGAAGCAACACTCTCTTGGACCCCTCCCACTAGCCCACACGACGCATATGAGTTCTACGTAATCAACAATTCAACCAATGAGCGTTCACTGGTCGCAACTATTCAAACGGAAGATGTCAACGGATACGAGTATACAGTGACGGGGTTGTCACGTGGTGCTCTATACGTGTTTGAAGTTGGAACCGTCCTAGATGCCAGCGGTTCCTTTTCATTGCAGAGGAGTGACCAGAATGACAACCCTTCGGTATTCGGACGCACTGGTAAGAATATGCATTGTTCACGCTCCTTGTCTATTTACTTATGCAGTTATTTAGTCGTAATATTATTTCACGATGGCCTTATCATTGTCGAAAATATGCCTAGAGTTTGGTTCTGGTTATCAATAAGATTGTAGAAGAAACCGCCAGGAAACAATTGGGAAAGGTTGATTATGTAGTATGATGGGTGGTTGGGTGTCCGGACACTTAACAAACATAAATAATTCTCTTTTGCCTTCGGATTTTACGGAAAATATTCATCAAAGCTAATTTCTGCACGCAGAAATGGGTACACAGTTTAATACGATGTACTACAGTCCAGACATAACCATGCGGCAAAACCGTTTGGTCCAAACCTTTCAGCCTTTTATTTCCACATCTTGAGTATTAGAGCATTCAAAGAGATATCCTTTCACAGGGGTCATTTCTATAATGACTTTATTCCAAACTGAACTTAAAGACTGGGAGAGCTCAAAAGTAAGATTTCACTTTTACCATTCTGAACTCAGCCTTCTATCTAAAATATTATTACTATCAATATTATTATTGTTATTATTATTATTAATATTATCATGGTCATAATTGTTCTATATTCGTTTAACGTAACAAACCACAATGTCTTTATTTCACAGAGGCCATCGACGATGGGGAGATATTGGTTTCTAATGTCACATCATCATCAGCTATTATCCAGTGGAAACCCAAGGAAGAAGTTTCATCCTATACGATCGTAGCTGAACCAAGTGGTGCCATTGAACCTTTGGAAGACATATCGGATACTGAGATAGAGCTGACCATCCTGCTACGGGGAACGGTGTTGAATGTCACCATACGAGGCGGTGATCCAGCCATGGACCTGGCATCAACACAAATACGAAGTGGTAAAATAAACAAAATACGGTTGAACCTGTCTATTGAGGCCGTCCTAAAGAAAAAGATACCGGTATAGTGGCCATCATTATAGTACTGTGATCATTGCGTCCCAAAAAAGAAAAGAGCCCGAAACAAAAACAAAAATCCCAATTTCCGGTGTGCTACCAAATCTCTGCTGAGATCAATAAATAGAAAAAAAACAATATTTACTATAAACAGAAAATTAAACCAATACAACTAAATTGGGTTAAGTATATTATCTTCAAAAATATTCTTTCCTCAGTATTAAGGACCCAAAAGAAGAAAAAGAAGAAGAAAACAAAAATCAATTTTGAGCAATTTTGAGTCTACAAAAACGATTTGAAAAAAATGGGGAGAATAATAAATGATGTTTAGAATAAAATAAAAAATAAAAAACCCTCTCCCCCCAAAATAATTTTTATGGTAGAACCATTGAAGATCTCGAAACAATTTCGAAATGTTTTTTAATTCATGTTTTGTGAGTTTTTGCCAAAATTTGGCAACTGCTATTGGCCATCAACTTGTAAGAGAGCCGAATCCATACGCATTATTCATTACGCCTATATTTGTAAAACTGAGTTAACTGATATTGTAAACAACTTGCTAATGAAAACAGCAGTGGTCATGATAGTATAGATAATGTATTGATTAAGCATATCATTCTTTGTCTTGCTGATCCAGTGTTGCATGTTTTTATAATGTTATCATTTTGTACTGGAAGAATACCAAACTCTATGAAAATGGCCAAAGTTATTCAAATTTTTAAGAAGTGTGACGCACAAAAAGTAAATAATTACAGACCTTATCTCTTTGCTAACTTCTTTCTCAAAGATTCTGGAAAAGGCTATTTTCAATGAAGTGTCAACATTTCTTGAGAAGCACAGTATTCTCTGTAATACACAATTTGGTTTTAGAGAGAAGCATTGTACTTCCCATGCTATATCAACTTTGATTAAAAAAGTTACTGCAGCTATGGATGACCAATTACACACCATAGGTATATTTTTGGACTTTTCCAAGGCATTCGGCATTCAAATATATATACTATCACATTATGGTGTGAGAGGAGTAGCCTTGGAGTGGTTCGAAAACTATTTATTTTCTAGGAAGCAGTTTGTTACAATCGATGAGTGTGATTCTTAAACAAAAAAATGATTACGTGTGGAGTACCACAAGGGTCAATTCTCGGACCGTTATTATTTACAATTTATATTAATGATTTTCCCCGATCTTCAGATAATTTATCTTTTATCCTTTTCGCAGATGACTCAAACCTATTTTACAGCAATAGAGTCCCCAATGTATTGCCATTGACGTTAGATAATGAATTAAGAAAGTGACTAATTGGATTAAAGCGAATAAATTTCTCATTGAACTTAGACCAAAAATTACGTGCCTTTCAGTAACTCCATTACTGTTCTTCCAGGTGATATAATCTTTGACTCCATCAAATTAGCAGAAGTCTCCTTTACAAAGTTTTTAGGCCTCCTAATTGATAACAGACTGTCCTGGAAAATCCATACCGATAATGTGATAAGAACAATCTCGAGAAATGTTAGTGTCATTAACAAAATGAAATTTTATTTTCCATCAAATATATTGAAAATACTTTACTCATTTCTTGTATTATCGTTTTTTAAACTATGGAATTCTTGCCTGGTGGAACTCCTCCAAAACTCAAGTGACTTGTTGATGAACGTGTTAAATGAATTGAAGGTGTCATTACATGTACGTAGCTTCTTCACTATTGTGTTGTACTCTACAATAAAGCAGAGTACTCATAGTTATTTGTGAATGCAGGACTTGGCAACCTTAAAGAATGTATTCAGATGTATATATCTCTTACGAAACCTTGCACATACCTTCAACAGGTTTCTCCTTTTGTAAATTTCGATAGGCTTCTCGTGATAAGCATGACACTCCTTCATTGTTACAACTACGTACTACCCTTTTGTTGAAATGTACTTGCTTGAACTCTTATGAACTTAGGATGCTCCACCCTCTCTCTCTCTCTCTCTCTGTCTCTTTCTCTCTTTCTTTCTTTCTCTCCCCTCCTCCTTCCTGTTCTGTCCTTTTTTCTCCTTCTTCCTTGTAAAGCCTATTCTCTTCCTTTTCCATCTCTGTCCTTGCACTTACCTCGGTTTTTTCCCCTTTTTTCATTGTTTAATACAGGTTTGATTTAAGAATTATATTTTCTACAATTCTTTTATAGTAATGCGATGTATATTACGTTCACTAAAAGTAAACTATCTATATCGTTTAAAAATTGCAACATTGTTATTGAACCGATTTGGGTAATGCGCTGCTTTGTTTTGTTTATGTTTTTATTATATATGCATATGTAATATGAAAAAGTGGAAATAAATTTGAAACATTGAACCATCAGTTCTATGGGGGTTTGGGGCTCAAGCCCGCCTGAAAAAATGATGCACCCTCCTCTCTCCAAAAAAAAAAATTGTAAGGGAAAAGGAAAAATAAATGCAAGAACTCCCGAGCCCCGCCCTAGCCCACTCGCCCCCTCAAAAAATAATTCTAGAACCAATCCTGAACTTCTGTCCTGGTCTATGTCTTTCTCCTCTATCTCACCAGCTCCTGAAGCTCCACTAGACATCGTGGTATCAGATATCAAGAATGACACTGTCAAAGTGACCTTGACACCTCCAAATAGCCCCCATGATGGATACGAGCTCTACCTCTCCAATTCGACCACCAACCAGAAGTCACCTTTTACGAGTGTACCGAGGGAAGATGAGATGAGTTATGAGAGGACGATAACTGGATTGTCCCCTGCGACTATATACAACGTAGAGGTCGGGACTATTCTCAACGCAGAAGGCGTCTTCCCTTTGCAGAGGAGTGAGAATAATGCAATGATGACATTTGAAACGGGTAAATATTGGGCGCCCACAAGTAAGGCCTCGTTTAAATGCCGCAGTCTGGTTCATCATGCAAGAGGGTTTTTCTTTAATCTTTGGTTACTACTCAGAGCATTAAAGTGTACCAATCACCAAAACAGGTTTTGCTCTTGTTTTAAAGGGTTCCATGTGGTTATACTGTATTCAAATAATGAGCTTCAAATGATGGCAATTTAAATACATTCTCAGTGAAAAGTATAACGTCTTGTTGAGTAGACTAGTTAACGCACGCGCATAAAATAGGGCTCGGAACCCAAGTCGGACTTTGCACTGTAAAACGTTGTATCATCCGCTTAATTAGGCTCAATCTGACTTGCGTGCATAGAACAAAATAAGCATTTTTGCATGAAAAAGTGAAGCTTTCTTCTAAGTGCATTGCTTTCCAGCATAGGGGTGCCCAGGAGTCACTTGGGTAACCTTTCAAAAAGTAAAATATATGCAAAAATATCTCACTTTCTCTGTACTTTTGTCGGAAAAAAACCTAGTAATCCAGCACAATGTCGTCTCTTTTTACGTTGGAGAAGAGCATAATAGCGAGTTTCAAGTGCACTTCGGCCGCTCTTTCACTTAAATTGTTTCATAATGTGAAAGAGGATGTCATTTAAGACAGACTTCTGCAATAATCCCCCAAAAAAAAAAAAAAAAAGAGAATACATTTGTGTTTTCTGTTGTACGTAGAAAACCTACGTTTTGTATTCTTTCATCAATATTCGACTTTAAACACATTTGTTTTGAAAATCCTTGCAGAAATGTGTTTTAAATGACATACTCTTTCACATTAAGATACAAATTAAGTGAAATTTTGCCATCAAATTTGTGGGGCTCCCGACACTTTAGGGGGGCTTAAGAGACTCTAATGTCATATCGCTAGACAATTGAACTAAATTAGTCACTTTCCACGTGTGTTAAATGGGTACTCGATAGGACGCGATTGTATATTGTTGGATTGGCACGTGTGCGCTTGTAAATGGCGCCTGGCCGGAATACCCCCCAGGGAGTTGAACGTGTGCAAACTCATGTGCGGATTAGCAATTGAATCCAATGCCAGGGGTTATAATAATTAAAATATAAAGCGCCTAGAAACGTTGTATTAAGCGCTATACAAATGTGACTATTATTATAACTCTTCTCCTTCTTCTTCTTCTCCTTCCTCTTCTTCTTCTTTTATTTTCTTCTTCTTCTCCTCATTATTATTAATATCATTATTAGTAGTATTATTATTGTTGTTGTTATGACGATGATGATGATGATGATTATTATTATTATCATTAATATTATTATTATCATTATATTACTACAGGAGATGGAGTATCCCATACTCCCACGGGTGCGATGCTCCTTATCTCTCTTCTGGCAGCTGTCATCGTGATCTAGGCCGACATTTCATCTTAGTCAGCAGTCATCTTAATTCAATGTGACATGTTTGTGTTAGTGTAGAGTTATAAGGATTACGATGATTATAATGAGTGCGATTATGTATGACATTGGTATTTGATGATCTCGTCATTATGTAAATGTTTAGGACTTTTCTATACATTTATTTAATAGCCTATCCCTCTCAGTGCACAATGGTGTTTTCACCTGCCAATACGATTTACAGAATAACAATTATTCGCAATTATTTTTTTTTAAGTCACTCATCATTATCATAAACATCATTTTCATCTACTTAAATTCCTGCCTGAATTTTTTGTCCGCTTCGAGTTTTCCATTAATAATACTCGTTCTTTATTCATTGTGATATCCAACATCCTCGAAAGGATATTATCTGTGAGTTGAAACTGAGAGTTACAATATTCAATGTTCAATATTAAGCAGTCTTATCCGGATGGCCAATAAAACATATAGGCTTCCCATTAAAATTTGAGGAGTTATGTTCTGCCTTTATAGTTGTATCCAAAATATCTAAAATGACGCGTCGGCTGCCCGCAAGAGGGCCGTAAGATCTATGTAATGTTAATAGCAGTAACTGCCTCCCTGCTGGCAGCCGACGTTGTGTACAAATCATGTTATGTATCCATGTCATCTATCCAAATCATTCTTTGCATCATATTTTATTTTAGGTATCGAAAATATTTTTTTAAACATGTTTTTTGGTCCCTTGACTTTGTCTCATTAGGTCCACCTTTTAGTTACGTGTATTGATGATTTTCACATGATCTCATTGGGATGTCTTTCGTGGCATGCCATAAAACCAGGTTCAGAATAATATCGAAAAGATACCTAGGTCATACCACACATCAGATAACATTAATTACGAACTATAGTTACTGATCATACTAGCGATTATCTTGCGTACGGTCTAAAACAACTGATGACTAAGGTACCCTGTGTCAACTATGATTATGTGAACATACTAAATTTTTACCAAAAAAATATATTCTCGTTAAATGAGGGTTGCTGTTACAAAAGAATTAAAATCAATGTCATTCACACAAACATTAAGGGAATTTTGTGTCTTCATTATACCTTTTATAGAGGCATTGTATAGCCATATCAAATACAAATTTATGTACGTGGAAAAATGTTTAGAACACGTTGAGCAAATATTAGATCTTCCAGGGAAAGGATATCATAAGATCAATATTTGGGTTTTGGTGTAAGTTGCTTAACATGAATATCTAAAGAGAGTTGAATAAGTAATACAGTTGTAATTTTCTTCTGAACAGATGCTAGGTTATTTCCTTTGGTGTGCATTATGATAATGATTAAAATATAAATGAGTTGAAGAAGTTAATCATCATACATTTGCATCAAAAACTTATTTTGGCGCTTCTTGGACTCAAAAGATATCTTTAATTCATTTTTGTGATATCTTACATTTGACAAATCAATTTAAAATATGTCGGTAATGATTTCAATAAACACCATGAGTCAGAATGACTGCAATGGCAAAATTGGTAGTGTATGACGGGCCTTATAGGCCATTATTCGTACAATTTACAACTTTACTGCCATCGAATGGATGTATAGTTTTAACCAATCAGAACGCAGGAGACTATGCAACCCTACAACTGTTCTGATTCCTAAAGTTGCAAAAGCTTGGGGGAAGATCCATTGCTCAGGCGTGTCCTACCTTATGGAATAGCCTTCCTGAAGACATAAAAAGTGTATAACCTCTGATTCCTTTACAAAATCATGTAAAAACCCTTCTGTTTAATTCTTAAATATTTCTACATGTGCCTCAGAGTGGATATGGCGCTATGTAAGTTACATTTATTATTATTATTAATATTATGCAACTATGCAACTATACAACTATACATCCATCGAAGCACTGAACGTATGTATAGTTTCCAGCGTGCGGGTCGAAGTGCCATACTTTTGTACAACTATACAACTTTACATCCATCGAATGGATGTATAGTTTTATCCAATCAGAACGCAGGAACCTGTACAACCATACAACCATACATCCATCGAATGGGTGAATGATTTTAACCAAATAAGGGCTCATCGCCGCGAGATAAGCACTGGCGGGCGGCTTCGTCTAGAATAAGCACATGTTTGCACGCATACGTGTCTTCCTTCTTGTAGTAATAAAGGTCATTCGGGGCAATTTTTTTAAAGATGGTACCAATCTTATCCTTGTTCTTTGTTTGTTTTTGACATCCCGTCTATTCTTATGATCATTATACCTGTTTCATATTTATAAAGCAATTTACCATACAGTATTATTATTATTACCCCGGTTACTGGATTCATTACCATTATGCACATTACAGTGCACATTTTCCACTCACTGAGGAACATTTCAGCTAGCCGCTTATTTACGGGCGGGCACATGCTAATCGAATGACCATGACGTTCGCATCCTATCGGGTACCCATCCATACACCTGGTTGGGGAGGAGCGATATAGATGAAATGCCTTGCTCAAGGACTTATTGGATACCAATGCATTTAAAGACTAATTATGTTTTCCTGTTGGTACTATCTACAATAATGACAACTGAACTAAACTGAATGTATTTCATCCTACCCAAGTATAATGATACATAGATCAGATAATTAGTTACGATTGGTAAATATGCGATTGGGTTTACATGTAAGATCAAATCTATCATCACTGTAATGTATGTTTTCGACAAAGAGATACCACTCACTATAACGTTAAACCAGCGCTATAACATTCTCTCGATTCTGAAAAAAATCATTAATATTGAAGTTCAACACGTTTTATGTTTTCAGTATCCCCTCCAATTATAGTTGAATTATGTTTGCATGGTTGATGCACCTGCCAGTGAACGTATGTTTTCTTGTTGCCTAGACTATTGTCAAACATGTTCAAACCCTGCAGGGAGGGGGAGCATAGCATAGAGATTTGGTTTATAACAACCCAGCATTTTGATTCAATGCCATTAATCTGATCTTGAGGAGTAAACGTGACCGTGGGGTGTGAAACGTAACTTCGGAGAGGAAGATGGCTAGTTGTCACGTGTTAAGTATCTTCATCATCTCACTCGTCTTGTTTTCTTGTTCTGTAAGTAGGATATTTTGTTCGGGGGTTACTCGTTTTTCCGAAGGATCATAATTCCAAAACACAAATTTCCCATACCAGGAGGCTCATAATTATCAAAATGAGAGAAAAAAAGTGTTCATTCAGAAGGTTCGTAATGCCGAAAACTACATACCTTTTCGGAAACCTTTGGAATCATGAACACTTTTTAATTTTCGGAATTACGCACCCTATTTCATTTTCGGAATTACGCACCCTATTTCATTTTCGGAATAATGAACCTTCGGAAAATCAAAATGTAACCACGTTTACTACCTAGGTAAACTTTCATGTCACTGTTTGTCACTGTGGGTTTCGTGGAGTAAGTGATTAATATGCCGCCTCCAGCCCAACAAGCAAACTATATTCTAACTGGAAAGAAGGAAAGAAAGCAGACGTTCGTAAAATCCGCACATTTATTTCCCGAGAAGTCTAGTTCATATTTTCATGAACTGTACTCGTACAGCACAGTGCATACCCACTTGACCCCGATATTCGCACGGGCGGCATCGGGGCGTGACGGATCGGATGATATATAATCGTTTTTTTTTTCAATTCATCTCCCCATGTGTATTTGTTACCAGTGACAATAACATACACATGATAACCTCATTCATCATAGTATATCAATCATTGCT
This sequence comes from Mesocentrotus franciscanus, assembly GCA_037976565.1. Taxonomy (NCBI): domain Eukaryota; kingdom Metazoa; phylum Echinodermata; class Echinoidea; order Camarodonta; family Strongylocentrotidae; genus Mesocentrotus; species Mesocentrotus franciscanus. The sequence goes on along the minus strand of CP137674.1, from coordinate 23,550,826 downwards.
CCCCCAAGTCTCCAAGTTTTGTATGTTTGTATGCGAATTGGATGCCCGTTGGTCCCCCATGATCCTCTTTTTCTTATGTTGATTGAGAGCTAAGTTGATGAGATAACCACCTGTCAGTGACCACGCTAATCCCTCTAACCCCTCCTGGCCAAACTAATGCAGAGGGGCTTTAATAGGTTTCGAGTTAAAATTAGGGTTAGCGTAAGATAGTTTGGTCCAGAATAAAGGATTTCGATTAGTGTTTATAATTAACCGGGCAGCGATAATAATTGTCGCAGAAACATTACCGTACAAACAAAATGTAACTTTTCTCTATACCAACCTCTTTCTGCAGCCAAGCAGGATCTAATTACTACTTATCTGGGGCCGTTAACTATTTAGTGTACAGTTGATAACTGAATTATTCAAACCTTTGTAAACTCGATGTGTTTTTGTTTTTTTGATAACTGAAAAGAATGAAGGTGGATTGGTTGAATTAGGGCCTTTGTTGAATAATTTTAGATGTAAGCCCAAGAAGCGTAAATCAGGACAAACCCATTTTTCACTTAAACAAACTAACTGTGTATTGTATAAAAGTTGCTGCATTTATAAAGGTCCTAACGCCGTTTCTAGGAGACAGAATTTGTTCATATCTGGGTTTTTTGTTCCTTATCATTTACAAATTTATGAATGTCTCCGACATTTCTGACTAATAAATTGAATGTAGTTTCGTCCACTGGTGGCAGAAGTTTGACTGAATCACTTTTTTGAAATTCAATGGATCACCACATAACAATAATGAACTTGCATGTATTATAAACACTGATGTTGTTATCAAACAGTGTCTGTGTGGGGAGACGGGGTGAGGGCAGTTCTTTGGACTGACGGTCTATTCAACCTGAAACTATTATAATCAAGGCAATGTATGTATGCAACCCATTCGTCGGACCTTTCAGGGCCTCGTAACAAAAAGTTGTGCGATCAATTGTAAATTTGAAACAAGTCAACGCAAAGCGTAGCATCCCCTCGCAGGGTACAAATGGCTTATATACCGCAGAACAAGTTACCTCCATTAGACTATACTATTATATTACTATATAGGCAAGGAAGTTGACCAAATTTCACATATATAATTAGGTGTTTTTGCATATTTAATGAGCTATGACCTTTCACCTTTGACCTACATACTCGGAAATTGAACTTAGGCTGTGTTTTGATACCATGTACCTTCATGTCAAATTTCATTAAAATCCGTCAAACATTATTAAAGTTAGCGAACAGAAACCAGATTCGCATATTCAATGAGCTATGACCTTTGACCTACATACTCGGAAATCGAACTTAGGCTGTGTTTTGATACCATGTACCTTCATATCAAATTTGATTAAAATCTGTCAAACATTATTAAAGTTATCGAACGGAAACCAGATTCGCATATTTAATGAGCTATGACCTTTGACCTACATACTCCGAAATCGAACTTAGGCTGTGTTATGATACCATGAACCTTCATATCAAATTTCATTAAAATCGGTCAAACATAAAGTTATCGATCGAAAACCAGATGTGTATTTTTTCGCATATTAAATGAGCTATGACCTTTGACCTACATACTCCGAAATCGAACTTAGGCTGTGTTTTGATACCATGTACCTTCATATCAAATTTCATGAAAATCCGTCAAACATTACTAAAGTTATCGATCGGAAACCAGATGTGTATTTTTCGCATATTTAATGAGCTATTACCTTTGACCCTTGGCCTACATACTCCGAAATCGAACTTAGCCTGTAATTTGATACCATGTACCTTCATAAGTTCATATCAAAGCTATGAGCTATGACCTTTGACCTACATACTCGGAAAATCTAACTTGGGCTGTGTTTTGATACCATGTACCTTCATATCAAATTTGATTAAAATCTGTCAAACATTATTAAAGTTATCGATCGAAAACCAAAATCGGCGAGGGGATAACAACGATTTGTTAATAGTCAGCCTTGTTAATAATATGTACACACAACGATGATCTAGATGGGCAATTACCATTTGGATGCAAACCTTTGTGTTACAGGGGCCATTTTCCAGTTTTAAATAAGATTAAACGGATTTCTGAATAACTTTCAGAGGCGGATCGGGCAGCAATAATTGTCGCAGAAACATGTATCGTACAACAAAATTTAACTGTTCTCTATACCAACCTCTTTCTGCAGCCAAGCAGGTAGAAATTTCATTTTACCTGCCCTCAACAAAGAGAATTTGTTGACCCCATTATCTAGTTATCCTCAGATTGTTATTTTATTTCAGAAAAATATTTTTTTAAACAAGAAAAGAATGAGGTGGTTTGGAAAAGTAAAGGTGGAGGGGACAAGCAATTTTTTTTTTTTTTTTTTGCTTAGCCATCATTTTAGTACTTTGTGCATTTGCTCTTATTATGCCAAGTATATTATAGACACAAAATAAAGCATGTTTTTTCCATTATGTTTTAAATGATTCAATGTCTCTATATTACTCTTTTCTGTCTAATTTTAATAATCGGTTCTTTTATCTTGATTTATGAATTTTTCATTCAGCTATTACGTATATTTATATATCCTAAACGCAGACCTTTACAGACCTTTTCTCACCATTATTAATTAGTCACAGAGCAAACCCAATTCCACACCTACTCCAAACCGATCGATTCCGGGGAACTCGGGGAAATGTAATCCTTTGCTCGGTCTGGTGTCGGTCTTGTTCATCTGGCAGCGGTAAATCAGCTACTTGCAGCTATTTCAGTTGCGGTATATATAATAAAAGTTACTTTATTTTCATTATTTATCATTTTACAGTATGGAATAGGAATTGAGTCTATTCGCATAGACAATAAGACAGCCACCTACATCAGCATTTCCTGGGATGTAGATGCAGGCTCATCGTGGGACCACTACTCGGTCGATATAGTCCCCCCGTCTGGGAGAAGCTTGAACGGATATCCGATCAACACCACCGACATGTCCCATCAGATGACCGGACTCAAACCGGATGAAATTTACGTAATAACTGTTACACCGTGGAGTAGTGAGGGCGCTGGGGATTCATTGAATACAACTGTTACTTCAGGTAACACTGACGTAGCCTCACTCTAACGGAAAGATGACTCAATCACCCAAATGTTAAATGGTTAATCGCCTATATTGCACTTAAAACTAATTTTCTTGTTCAATGGTGTCGGATAATGGTTTTCGCACTGTTCCATTTGCTTGTTGAGTAGATTTTATCGCTGGGCATGATATGCCAGTTCCACAAGCGGGATATTTCTATTGGTTGTCAGCTGCGCTTATCAATCCTCTGAATGCAATTATCCCATCAGCAAATACATAGCCATTCAAAGCAATGCTTATCATTATCATTATTGTTATTTGCAATCACTTATGTACGATGTGTCCCTCATACGGAGAATGAACACTTCCAGTGTCACCCAGCATACAAATACATGTATGTATTACAAGTGTCACAAGCCATAGTCGTACTTATGATTCGTTTTTGCCGATATCATGGCCATTGTTTCCCTAAATACAAACAGTACTCTGTGGTATCATACTTCACTATTCATCAAAATTGTCCTAGTTTTCAAGAAGAAAGACAAGTTGTTGTTGTTGTTGTACAAATATATTACATTCAATGTTTAAAACATGGTAGGCCTACTGGAAAGATTAACCCCTTGCCTACTGTAAAAAGCCTATGAGAATGAGAAAAATCAGTTATCAAGGGGTAAAAGACTACTTTAGGCCAAATAACGCCTCGTGTGCAACAGGAATAAAAGTGGTTTAGTCTTTTACTCCTAACTAAAGCTTCTCTCTCTTGTTTTGGGAGAATCATGTAAAACTTGGAAATGTCTCGGTCTAGTGGATACGTCAACGGACTGTGGATCACATGGTTCGCGGTTCGAGTCCAGCTGCGGCACTAATGCCCTTTGGCAAGACATTAATCTACATTTTCCACACTCGACCCAGGTGAGATAAATGGGTACCTGGCTGGAATTAATTCCTTTAAAATGTTAGCGCGCCTTAATGGCAGTCATGCATATACTGGGGTAATAACTGTGGAGCGTCGGGAGTGTCGAATCTGACCGACATGAGCGCTATATATGAACTATGATTATTATTACCATTATTATTATCATTGCTGTTATTATTTTTATTGGTGTTATTCTTGATTCATGTTGGACTCGTCTTCGACTCCAATACTTAGACATATTTCGTCCAATATGTCCTTGTACTGACCTCCAGGCCATCCATTATTATAATTATTTCACAGAGGCCATTGCTGAAGGAGAGATATTGGTGTCTGATGTTACGTCATCATCGGCTTTTATCCAATGGAAACCTGTCGCTGGAGTCTTCTTCTATTCGATCGTGACCGAACCAAGTGATGCCATTGGGTCTACAGGGGGTATCTTTGAAGCTGAGGTCGGACTGACCATTCTACTTCCAGGAACAGTGTTTATTGTCACCATACGAGGCGGCACTCCAGCCATGGACCTGGCATCAACGCAAATAAGAAGTGGTAAATTACGATACACGTGACAGAAAAATCATGCGAAGTTTATTGTGCAAAGTTTGTAATTGTATTATTTTGTAACTGATTAATTGATTTCTATCTCATTTTTCTCAGTTTTTATCGAACATGCACATTAATGCACATTAATGTAACATTTACATTACTTATAAGATACATTGACATTTCCTAAACTTTTAAAATACAGTACTTTAATTTGTATAGAACATGTAACTAATAACAAGTTACACGCTGTATGCATATCTATCTATCTGCCTCTCTTATTTACACCCGTACAACATAGTCAATGTCACACCTACAAGACCGATACCAGGTCGACAACAGACAAAACAAAATATATAACATTACCCCGAATGTCAAAGAATTAATCGGTTTCGAGTTGGTGTGAAGTCGATTTGGTACGTATATGTTTAATATAAAAATGTGTTTTCTTATTGTTTCCTAGCACCCGAAAGTCCAGTGAATATTACTCTGGAACGAATCGGTATCAAGGACGCAACACTCTCTTGGACCCCTCCCACAAGCCCACACGACACATATGAGTTCTTCGTCATCAACAATTCAACCAATGAGCGTTCATGGGTCGCAACTAATCAAACGGAATGTGTCAACGGATACGAGTTTACAGTGACGGGGTTGTTACGTGATGCTCTGTACGTGTTTGAAGTTGGAACCGTTTTAGATGCCAGCGATTTCTTTTCATTGCAGAGGAGTGACCAGAATGATAACCCTTTGGTATTCGGACGAACTGGTAGGCAACATATCCATTGTTGACACTTCCACTACTTATGCAGTTATTTAATCGTAATATTATTTCACGATGGCCTCGTCATGTCAAAGAAAGGCCATGAGTTTGGTTCTGGTCATGCAATAAGATATTAGAAGAAACCGCCTGGAGACAATTTGGAAAGGTTGATTATGTAGTACGATGGGGGTTAGGTGTCCGGACACTTAATAAACATAAAGACATTGCCTCTTTTGCCTTCGGATTTAACGGAAAATATTCATCAAATAGCACTAACCATCATGAACTCGTGTCCTTTATAATATTGTCCAACATAAGTCTTAAAACATTAATTAAACATTGCTTGTAAACTTCTTCAAATTGCTGATTTAAATCAACTGTCCGGACACACAACATCTGGATATACACAATTAATTGGTGAGAAAGAATTCCACACAGTCTTTGTGACAATTACATGCACTGAACGCAGAAATGGGTACATAGTTTAACACTCCATACTTTCCAGACATAACCTTGAGGCATAACTGTTTGGTAAAAACCTTTCAGCTATTTCTTTCCATATTTTAAGTATGAGAGCATTCGAAGAGATATCCTTTTTCAGGGGCCATTTCTATAACGACTTTCTTCCAAACTGACCGTAAAAGACTGAGAATGCTCAAAAGTTATGTTTCACTTTTACAATGCAGAACTCAGCCTTCTCTCTTTAATACTTTCGTGAGAGGATCCGGAATAAGATAATTTAAAAGCGCTTAGAGATGGTATTTCGTATTAAGTCCAGATTATTATTGTTATCATTATTATAATTGTTATTATTATTATTATCATTATTGTTATAATTTTTTTAACGTAACAAACCACAATGTCTTTATTTCCCAGAGGCCATCGACGCTGGGGAGATATTGGTTTCTAATGTCACATCATCATCAGCTTTTATACAGTGGAAACCCAAGGAAGGAGTTTCAACCTATACGATCGTAGCTGAACCAAGTGGTGCCATTGAACCTTTGGGAGACATATCGGATACTAGGATAGAGCTGACCATCCTGCTGCGGGGAACGGTGTTTAATCTAACCGTACGAGGCGGTGATCCAGCCATGGACCTGGCATCAACACAAATACGAAGTGGTAAAATAAAGAATATATGGACAAACCTGTCAATTGGGGCCACCCTAGGATAACAGAGAAAGTGGCCACCGTTGACAGTTGACCTTTCGAGACAGACTTTCCAACAAAGTTCTTAATCAAGGGAGACAAAATACATGGCCACTGTAGTTAGGCGACACATCCCTGTGTACCGTATTAGACAAGTACCCTTCTTCGAATATACCCCTGTAGAGTGACATTATGCCATTGTAGATGTGTCGTAGTCGGTCGATTTAAGCACTTGACTTGAATGCAAAGGTCATGAGTTCGCTCCCCGACACGTCACTAATGTTAATTGGCAAGGCAATAATCTATATTTGTAACTACAGCATACCCAGGAAAGAAATGGGGACCTGGTAGGATGACGTAAGCTTTTGTCATAGTTATTGTCATGTGCCTTCGCGGTGACCATAATGGTAAGAATAACTCCCAAGGGAGTGAAGATGGTGCACGCTGTTCCCGAATGAATCATATGACCGGGATAATAATAATATATGTAAAGCGCTTAGATACGGCATTTCGTATTAATCGCTATATGAATCCAGATTATTATTATCATTATGACATTTATTATCATTGTTATTACCACTATGGTTCTATATTCTTTTAACGTAACAAACCACAATGTCTTTATTTCCCAGAGGCCATCGACGATGGGGAGATATTGGTTTCTAATGTCACATCATCATCAGCTTTTATCCAGTGGAAACCCAAAGAAGGAGTTTCATCCTATACGATCGTAGCTGAACCAAGTGGTGCCATTGAACCTTTGGAAGACATATCGGATACTGAGATAGAGCTGACCATCCTGCTGCGGGGAACGGTGTTTAATGTGACCTTACGAGGCGGTGATCCAGCCATGGACCTGGCATCAACACAAATACGAAGTGGTAAATAAACAAAATATGTTCAAACCTGTCTATGTGAGGCCATCCTAGGGGAAACAGAAAAAGTGCCATCGTTGAGAGCTGGCCTTTCGAGACAGGTACTACAGCAAATATATCTTATTCCTCTAGGGAGACAAAATACATGGCCACTGTAGACAGGTGGCCTTTATAGAGAGTTGGCAACTGAGACGGGCTTAATATCGTAAAAAAATGACTGTTTCGGGAAAGATTTTTTGTTGTTGAAAATGTCTGTATACTTCGTGTGTTTCCATGTGCACTCTCACGGTTATTGAACTACAAAAGACTCCTTAACCTGCTAACTACTAGCGTATCTATAAATAGTGTCTGCTGGGATTTTCTTTTCGTGGTCGGAAATCTGTCAGTAGGGGCGATTTCCCTACCCCTCTTGCCCCTCCTTCAAATACACCAGAGAAGTGGCGGTAGAATATCGACAGGGGCTTATACAAGCATTTACATATTATGTAAGAAATGAATGCCCAAGCTTTTCGGTCCCATAGGTTACCAACCACATCTTCATTTCAGTATATCTGATTAACGTGGATTTATAATGTATCAAGCTGATACCCTATTTATGTGTTACCCTGTTTTCCTTCGTCCAATAATTATTGTCCCTGTTTCGTTCGATGGTACAGTTGTTACTTTCTTTTTTTTAAATCTTCATCCGTTTTATGGGGTTTCTTGCCCCCCCCCAAAAAAAAAATATCCCCCCTCTCAACAACCAAAAACTATAATTGTGAGGCACATGTAGAAATAAATGCAAGAGCTCCCGAGCCCCACCTAGCCCCTCGCCCCTCAAAAAATCATTCTCGGACCACTTCTAAACTTCTGTCCTGGTCTATTTCTTTCTCCTCTATCTTTTACCAGCTCCTGAAGCTCCACTAGACATAATGGTATCAGATATCAAGAATGACTCTGCCACGGTGACCTGGAGACCTCCAACGAGCCCCCATGATGGATACGAGCTCTACCTCTCCAATTCGACCACCAACCAGAAGTCACTTGTCTCGAGTGTACCGAAGGAAGATGGGATGAGTTATGAGAGGACGATAACTGGAATGTTCCCTGCGACTACATACAACGTAGAGGTCTGGACTATTCTCAACGCAGAAGGCGCCTTCCCGATGCAGAGGAGTGAGAATAATACAATGATGACATTTAAAACGGGTAAATATTGGGCGCACACAAGTTATGCCTGGATTACATTTGCCCCGGGCGATTTAAGGGGCGTCGTAGGAGGCTACGGGCTACGATGTTTGGGTTTACATTATCTACGAGCATCGTGCCATTTCTTGTATTTGCCCTCGGGGGCAGGCCGGGGCAAATCCGACAGAGGCTGATCAGAGATTGTACGGAAGTCGTGCAATTTCAATGCAGTAGCCGTGCAGTCTTCGCAGCCTCCGCACGGAAATCGTACGGAGCCCGTGCAGCTTCCGGGCAAAGGTTGCGCGGAGAAGGCGCGGTGACCGTGCAGCCGCCGTGCCGTTTTTAAGCGTTTTTTGTTTGGTTTTGCTAAACTATTTTGCTGCACGATCTGCGCGAGTCCTCCGCGCGATGCCCGTGCGGGGATTGTGCAATGACACCTCCGACATGTTTACGGACTACGGGCTTACGATTTTTCCAATTTTTTTAACTTCTCACGATACAAAATCGTAGAGGCCGTGGAGCCCGTGAATTCGTACGAAAATCTCACGGCCGCCTCCTGCCTCCGTACGGAGGCCGCACGGAAAAGGGGATACGGGCAGGATACGGACTCCGTAGACTAATCGCAGGCCAAATGTAATCCAGGCATAAGGCTCGTTTAAATGCACCAACTTTGGCACCACCTTCAAGGGATTTTTTATTTTTATTTTGTCACTACTCTGTCAGCATTAAAGTGCACCAGTCACCAAAACATGTTTTGCTCTTGATGTACAGTGTTCCATGTGGTTATACTGTATTCCAAATATGAGCTTCAAACTATTTATACAAAGAGATATGGCAATTTAAATAAATTCGCAGTGAAAACTAAAACGTCTTGTTGAGTAGACTAGTTAACACTCGATCGCGTAAACACTAGTCCAGCCTCTGTACCGTTTCCGTGTCGCGCACCCAATCAGCTGATAAAACAACATACCCTCAACGTTGAATGTAGACATAGCCATTCCTCTCATTCGGAAATTTGGGGGATAGTGCGATCAGTGGAGAGAGCGCGCTGTGCTTGGGATCGATGCGTGTGAAAGAAGAATAAAAACAAAGAACAGACTGAATCTGGGGGGCGTTTCATCAACATTTGTCCACCGACAACTGTCAGCACTGACTAAATTTGACCAATCAGAGGCCTGGAAAATAGTCGGTGACAATAAAATTGTCGGTGAAAATGATATTAGTCGGTAAAAACCACCGACTAATTGTTTCACGAAACGCCCCCCTGGACTACGTAAGCGGCTGCACGTAAACACTCGCTTAGAATACACCTTTTCACGGTTACAAGAGTGCGCATGCGCTGACATTGGTGCCATTTTAAATAACGAGTAAACAAAGTTGTTAACTCATTCTAAATTACGAGTAAACAAAGTTGTTTACTCGTAATTTAAAATGGCGCCCATGTCAATATGATGTGAGCGCACAGCGCAGGCAGTGACGCAACAATACATGCGTATCTGAAAACTTTGACGATGCAATGTTTACTCGCAAATTAAAATGGCGGCCTTAACCGTGCAATGGTGTATAGGGCTCGCACGGAACATTTGCTAAAGTGTTTTAAAGCTTATGTTATACACTCTAGCTATACACACATCATTTTCTAGACTGTCTTGTAGACTTCAAAACGAATTCAACCGATAGATTCTCACAAAAGGATTTTTTTGTTAGGGGGGGGGGTGCGTATGTGTATTGGGTTTTTTAATCGACGTAGCAAGAACGATTTTATCAACTGAAATTCTCTTTATATTGTTGTTCTAAGAGGCATTAAAGGTAAAGACAAGTTTTGGAAACGCCCCTCTCTCAAAAAATGAAATGGAAGCTCTCATTACCAATCATGTGAAAGACTATGTTTTGACTAATACGTGATGATACAAATTTTGCTGGGAAACCGCCTACTAATTGATATATTTGGTAATATATTATCTATTGGGACCAAATAGATATCGCGCACATGACTAGGCCAAATTGCTTATCATTTTGATGATTCCAGAACCTTGTAGTACACACCAATACTTTATATGCTAGATGATCAACCTTTTCTGGTCGATTTCACAACGTTTCTTTTACAATGCAATCGCATGACCAGAACTGGTCTTTATCTTTAATGTCATTTCGCAAGTGACAATTTAACTACATTAGCCACTTTCCACATGTATTAAATGGGTACTCAGTATAGGATGCGATTGGATGTTATTGGATTGGCATGTGTGCGCTTGTAAAATGGCACCTGGCCGGAAAAAATCCACAGGGAGTGAAACGTGTGCAAACTCATGTGCGGATTAGCAATTGAATCCAATGACAGGGGTAATAATAATTACATTATAAAGCGCTTAGAAACGTAGTATTAAGCGCTATACAAATGTGACTATTATTATTATTATAATTCTTCTTCTTCTTCTTCTTCTTCTTCTTCTTCTTCTTCTTCTTCTTCTTCTTATTTTATTCGTATTATTCGTTGTTATGATGATGATGATGATGATGAGACGATTACGATGATGAGGATGATCATTATTATTATCATTATTATTATCATTATATTACTACAGGAGAGGCAGTCTCCCATACTCCCAAGGGTGCGATGCTCCTTATCTCTCTCCTGGCAGCTGTCATCATGATCTAGGCCGACATTTCATCTTAGTCAGCAGTCATCTTAATTCAATTTGACATGTTTGTAATAGTGTAGGGCATTAATGATTACGATGATCATAATGAGTGCGATTGTGTATGACAATGATATTTGATGATCTCATCGTTTTGTGAATGTTTAGGACTTGTCTATACATATTTTATAAAATAGCCTATCCCTCTGCACAATGGTTTTGTCACCTGTCAATACGTAGGAGTGCCAAACGCGATGAGATGCCCTTTTGTATATGACAATCATTTACAGGTTTTGTGCTTTCAGCTGTAGATTAAGTGATGCTTAAAGAGAAGGTTCCTTGATTTTGAAATTGACTGAATTTGGTATCATTGCAATCGTAATATTACACTGAGTAAAACTATCACATTTGTGTAACTTGTAAATTCGTGCGAAAATTATAAAAGTTGATTAAACTTGACGAAATATCACCCCACTCGAGACCCCGAAAACATCGTAAGTCAGCTGATTTTTGAGTGACGTAGCAAAATGAACAATGAGTACAATGGGCCGCTCAGCTGAAATGATCGGCGACGGTGCGCGATGCAGTTTGCGTGCAATTCACATATGTATTGCATTGACTATTGAGTACCGTACCCATTCATACCCAACGTTGTTTACCTTCATCAAAGTCACCCTGGAAATATTGATATGGACGAAAACATACTTGATTTGAGTTTTGAGGAGATAGAAGAAAGAAGTAGCTTTGATTCTTAATCTTAGCTCTAAGTCTAATCAATTTTATAACTCCCAAATACGTCGATGTAGCGTTCACGTTCAGGTATACCGTATATAGCGTAGGCCCGTCTGTGCAGTATTTACGCGCACGTACGTACAACCTGCCCGCATCCAGCGCAGCTTGCTTGCCAGCATATCACAGCCAGCCGGCCCGGCGCTTGAGCTAGCTGTGAATCGCGAACCGGACTGATCTAAGTCTTCTCTCGACTTTCCCCATTTATCTATCAAAAATCTAAACTAATCGGCCTAATCAGACATTTTCGTAATGAATATCTGGACAAGTATATGTAAATTTGTCGCCTATTTTGCTCCAGAAGAGTCGTTAGTTCAGCATGCAAAATGTCCTAGGCACTCCCAGATCCGACACATACACGCTGAGCTGCCCTCAGAATATGTGATTATTTTCCGATTTTTATGGTCAAATGTGACGGTAAATAACATAAAAATCGAATACACATTTGTAGAAAGTATTATTTATTCAGTGTATCTCATTCAAAGTGCCTAAAATAAAGGAAATATCACAACTGGCGGTAAATATACAAACAACGTTAACCCATATCTAAAAATTGCAATGGGTATCCAACATTGTCCCGAATGTGTGATTGTAGGTTGTTCATAATGTGACGTCATTTTATCGCATGTAAATAACGCCGTCATTTCACTTTGTGAGTGGGTTTTGGAAAGGGTATCAAAATTGCAATTAATTTATTCCTCACAATATTGAGGGCTTAAAAATACTTTAGTCATTTTGTTAATGTTCTCAGCAATCCGTAGAGGTGTGATTTGCCTTTTTTCCAAATTTCAATGAACCTTCACTTTAAGTGATTTTGAACTGAACATACTCTATTCGCACGTGATCTTCTTACAATGTTCTGACTGTTTTACCTATCACATCTGGAATCGAAAGTAGAAGAGTACATAACGATTTTCCAGTTTCCTTCTCATTTATATGCTCCTCGTTTTAAAAAACTATGCTTGGTTAGTTTTGTTTGATTGTGTTGATTGTGAGAACAAGGACAAAACATTCGAAATATTGGCAATGTAATTTTTAAGATGCTTTAAATATTTTCAAAGAATATCGGATATCAGTTTTTGTTTTTTGTTTTTGTTTTGTTTTTGCTTTGTCTTGCTTTATTTGGTTTTTCGAAACTAACGAAAAGGTCCACAAAATCCATCCCTCTTACGAGGTAAGCCTTTTACATTACATGCTTTCGCAGAATTGAGGACTGTGTTGTAGAGAGTATGGAGACCTAAAATGCATTCATGTATGTAACTACATGTATGACTTTGAAAAGTCTTCAAAATTATTTGATGACGTATGAGCAAAATTAAGTAGAGTACAGGGTTTCTCTATCATGATCGGTATAAATGCGAATTTACACATGTATCACTCCGTAATAATCCCGGATTTTCATGATGTAATGACTTTGCTTAAATAATTCACTTAATTTTTGTATTTATATATTAAAATTATGGTCTTAAAATAAAGTGAAAAAAATGAGTGTACTATCTTGATCTTGACACTTAACTGAATGCTTGGTCGCTCGCTCACTGGCAAACTATAATTGTCTTTAGGATGCAAATCGATTGAGAGTGGTATATATATATATATATATACAAGTTGAATGTGCATGTTCATGTTCTTACACGAAAAGTTATCCAAGCTATTTCGCTCTCAACGGTGTAGGCACCTGCCAGTACGAACGCGGGAATGTCACATCCGAAAGAGTATTATGAAACGTCTTGTTTTTTACTCTCATTTACAACTTTGTGCCTGTCTGAATAGCATAGGATCTGAAAAAAATTGCCACGGTAATGGTTCAGCAGTATGCAACAATGTCAGAATGCAACTGACCGTGACCGAAATGCATAATGTACTGTATTGCATTGATTAAACTTCATTGATGTTCATCAATAATCTGTTTATAACCATATAAATAATATAAATCAATTTACAATGCAATGTAACAAATCAATATTCTGTTTGTAAAACATATATATCATATAAATCAATTTACAATGCAGTTTAGCAAAACAGAAGGAAATGTATATAGGCGCCTTGTTTAAGACGAGAAAGTGAGAAAGCGAGTTTTAACGACTCGCCAAGGCGCCTTGCTTTCGGACGAGAACATGGAGAAGGCGCCTAAGTGGCAAGTTAAACAAGTTGCCTTCTCCACTTCAACAAGGCGCCTTGGCGAGTTAAAAACTCGCCTGCTCGCCTTCTCGTCTTAAACATGGCGCCTGGGAAAGTTAAACAAGTCACCTTCTAGCTGCACGTTTAACATTCCGTATAATTATATGCCCCACTCATTCGTGCGAACATGACATTATTAGTGAGGCCTTCTGGTCCAATATCAACCGCTCTGTATATACATTTCACGAGCAACACAATTTGTATAGAGAGGATAAGTCCAAAAGAATCAATGTCACGCTATTTTTCTTTAAAAGAAAAAATTTTGCGAACTTTTGAGAGATATGCCATTATGTAATTATCCAAATTACGTTTTGTACCAAAACATGCCACGTATACAATTTTGTTATTTTATATCCAAATTTAGTTTAGGCATATAATTTTAGTCAAAAAACATACTTTCAGTCCTCATCAACCCAATTTTAATGACGTCTATTGATGATATAAAAGGATCTCATTAGGATGTACCTAATGGCAAAAAAAACAAGCCTCAGAAAAATGACCAAATGATCATCACAGCACAGGAATAATGACAAACAAGATATGAGGTAATTACAGCCAGTGGCGGATCCGGAAGGGGCCCGGGCCCTCCCTAGCAAAAAACAACAGGTAAAACACCCTTTTTGAAAAAAATAAGATGGGCCCTCCTGGCGCCAATGGGGGTGGCGGTGGAAAAAACATCACCCTTCCCGTAGGAAAAATAAATTTCGGGTGCCAAAAATTGGCCCCTCTCCTGGCGCCAAAGGCGGTGGGAAAAAACATTACCCTTCCCGTAGGAAAAAAAAAATTTCGGGTGCCAAAAAAAAAATTTTGCTCACTACCCCTGGCGCCCAAGGGGGGGTGGCGGTGGAAAAAAGATAACCCTTCCCGTAGGGAAATTTTTTTCGGTGCCAAAAAAAATTGTGCTCACTACCCCTGTGTGCATAACCGACATCCCACGAGACCGACATCCAGAGAGACCAACATCCCATGAGACCAACATCCAGAGAGACCGACAATGTTGATGTAGCGAACATTCTGAAAACAATTATTCCGAGGAGACGAGACTGATTTGTCGGTCTTGTAAGCCTTCTGATTTTATGTTTAGGGTTCACAAGACCTTGGAATACCGGCATAATAAGATTTGAGAGTACAATGTATTCTGAGAGGATTTTTTTTTAATCAAATTGACTTTCACATACGATATATGTTATACGACGTCTAAATTTCAGTCTCCTTTTTGTTCTTCATTATCTGTGTCTTTCAAGGGCAGGGATTATAGTATTTCGGCATGTTTTTGAGATTGCTGTGGTACATTTTGTGGATGGGAAATGAAAGGATTTTCTCGTGTCATTGTGCATTGTGCAATTTTGCGCGATAATGCAATTACACCCGAGCATGTTAAGTACATGGATCTAAGTTCCTAGCTTCCTAACACGGGTTGTGCAGTGGTGTATCCAGGGGTCCCCATCTGATGAAACCCAACCTGGCATAATTATTTTTGGGGTGTTGTGGTCGAGTGGATACGCCATCGGACTGTCGATCACAAGGTCCGCGGTTCGAGTGCCGCCGCGGCACTAATGTGCTTTGGCAAGACATTGATCTACATTTATCACTCTCCCCCCAGGTATTAAATTTGAAGTGGGCTACCCCCCATGATAATGTTTTTTCGTTTCCCTTTTTTAAAATACTTTTGCTCCTCCCTTGCCAGAGAATCCTGGATTCCACACTTGTTATTCTAAAAAGAGAGGTTGCGAGGTTGCAACACCTAATTGTGTTATTGTGCTCCTTCTAAAATCATAGACCCCAAAAGGAACTTTGAACATTTAAGATTAGGCCTAACATTTTTCCTCTGATTGTCAGATATTTAGAGGGAATTAACCCCCTTCCCCGTTTTTACAGAATCTGAAACCGCCTCCGGAAGAGGTCGATACAGTACTTTGCTGTGGCGCTGATTTTTCAATTTAGGAATGAGAACAATAAACCTAGAACTATCATGCTGAAGGAGACAGATAGACGAGAAGCTAATGGGGTTTTCTGATAAATCTTCGGCATTGAAATATTCTTTCAAATTACAAAGATGCCGCCAAATAGACTGCCCTGGGCCATGTATTATAAAGCCTCTTGATTGATCTTAAGGTTAGTATTGAGCGTAAGTCTATGGCTCATCGTGTATTGATCAAACTTAAGATCAATCATAACTCTTTATAATACGCGGCCCAGTACAGAGAGAGATAGAAAACAGGTAATGAAGAAGTGTGGTCGAGAAAGATTATAAAGGCTTTCCCCGCAAAGCGTTTCCATGGTCACTGCTTAACAATAGATATTGATATTGAAAAAGCTGAAGGAAATTCGCGAAGAGCGCACTTAAGGACTTGTCGCAGAAATTGACCTGAAAAGATTACACCTTCCCCTTTAGATTTAAATCTGTGAAATGAATTTTGGTTCAACAGTAGCAGGTTTATATACTCACTCACTTTGAAAGTGGTCCAGAGGAACGGGTCTTGAGGAACGGTTTGCGAGGGTTCACACTCCGAGCAGTTTTTTTATGGCTCAAACCGCTCCACGAGTCAAAGTGGTCTTGTTGCTATGGCAGCTCAAGTCAGCGGGTAAATTTTTTCGCGCGCGGAATACTAAGCGTATGTACCGTACTACATGTTTCGCGCGGAACGTCACTCAGCTCACTTCCGTTCAAAGTACGCTTTCGTTCACACTGCACGTTAGAGCGCTCCAAAGGCCGCTCTTAATAAGACCCGTTCCTCAAGACCACCTCCCGAGGTGGTCTTCTGGAGCGGTCCAGAAGTCCACTTCCTGGACCACTTTGACCGTTCTCACTCACCTAAGAACCGCTCCTGAGGAACGGGTCTTGAGGAACGGTTTGCGAGGGTTCACACTCCGAGCAGTTTTTTATGGCTCAAACCGCTCCACGAGTCAAAGTGGTCTTGTTGCTATGGCAGCTCAGGTCAGCGGGTAAATTTTTCGCGCGCGGAATACTAAGCGTATGTACCGTACTACATGTTTCGCGTGCAACGTCACTAGACCACTTCCGTTCAAAGTACGCTTCCGTTCTCACTCGCACGTTAGAGCGCTCCAAACCGCTCTTAATAAGACCCGTTCCTCAAGACCACCTCCCGAGGTGGTCTTCTGGAGCGGTCCAGAAGTCCACTTCCTGGACCACTTTGACCGTTCTCACTCACCTAAGAACCGCTCCTGAGGAACGGGTCTTAGTTAGACCGCTCCAACGAAGTGAATGAGAACGGGGTCTTAGATACACGGTATTCCAAAGCAAGATGTCTACTTCAGTCACGATATGAAAATATAAAGAATACATTCAGATGTTGTTTTTATTTATCTATTTGTTCTTTCATTCATTACTTTATTCATTTATTTATTTACTTATTTATTCATTTATTTATTCATTCATTCATTCATTTATTTTTATTTTTGCATGACAGTGGAGGGTTTGAACAGCTAGACTTGCGTTCCTCAATTTCATTTCTTTTTAAAGGGAAGGACATTGTAAATCTAAACCATAAGAACAATATTCCTGTACTCCCTCATCTCTTACAATAAACGGACTTATTACTCTAAGCTGACAGCATACATCTTTTTATTGTAGCCACCACATAGATATTCATTTATTTATGTACCACTCACTTTGTTTACTATATTTTAAGTTTATTGTGTAAATTATTTTTACCATTGTCTGATTGTTATGTCACGCTTGGTGTTTTGATTTGTATTCGAAATCCAACCTTTTGGCTGCAATAAATGAATAAATAAACAAATACATACGTACATGAGATAGAGAGCGATAGAGACATACCGGGAGAGAGACCGGGAGAGAGACCGGAGAGAGACCGGAGAGAGAGAGAGAGATGACGAGAGAGATAGAAGAAGAGGGAGAAAGAAAGTAGATGTCTCACCAGTTTTTTAGTACCAATTTCACTTAATTTTTGGTTTTGCTTTAGGTATGCAAATACCACGATTCAATAGAAATCGAATAAATATCAAATCAAAATGAAATAACAAAATCATAGCAGCAATAAAACTTGAAGAAAAAAATCCCCCCCTCTCTCTCTTCTCTCTCTCTCTCTCTCTCTTTCTCTCTTCTCACCCTCACTCCATCTGCCTGGCACTTTTTGCTGCTTCTCTACCTCCTCTCCATCTGCTTTGTATCCCTCTCTGTCATCTCTCTCTCTCTCTCTCTCTCTCTTTCTCTCTCTCTCTTTCTTTTTCAATACCCCATTAATTCTCCCAGCCCTACCTCCTCTCTCCATCTCTTTCTTTCTCTGTCCCCTTTTAATCCCCTCCCTCGTTCCTCCCCCTCTCTCTCTCTCTCTCACTCTCTTTCCTCCCAGTCTTCCTCTCCCAAGTCTGACTTGGGTCCAAACGTTGGGTTCTTTTTCATTCATTCATACTCCATATCTGTTATCCCGCAAAATGCGTGGTAAATTTGTTTTGAGGTTGATTTTATAGGTTCTAGCAGTACACATTTTTTTCAAGTAAATGATATATTTCAATGTACCATTCTTTTCAATACACAGCTTTTATCTTCTGAAGAGACAATACGTGGCTCTTCTGTCTGCAGAGTGATATAATTATGCGGTGAACTAGAAACCCAAATCATTGTAATTTGATCATGAAATGTTTTAGTCCTACGCTGTCGTGCTTTATTAGACATCACATTTGTCCTGTCTCTTTTTGATATTTTGCGTATATACATAATATATCCCCTGTAGTTTCTTGAGAAATAAAAATGTATTACTTAAACATTACATTAATCCTCGCCAGTTTGAACGATCCAACGCTAACTTTATTCGTCAAAAATATCATGGAAGGGTATATAATATGTAGCTGAAATAAAAATATTTTCAAATGACCGGTCTGTTAGCATTTATAATGAACAGAAAACGCCCCTTTTCTAACATAATGTCGTCTTAATTCTTGGTTTAGTTTAGGTTCATTTTCCGTTTATGCATATATAATATATATATGTACATAATACACACACATACATACATAAATATATATGTATGTATATAAACAAATAATGATTAAAAAAGATTGCGACTGGTTAGCTCTATTCAGAGCCGTTAAATTAATTGCACTAATTCTTTTCAAACCTTTCTTTAAGAATGTGGAATACATGTGATCTTGCATCCCCGATTATCATTTTGAGCCTTGCCTCATTCAGTGTGTTACTTCACTGAAATTGACAGAATGACGCCACTCCACCCGGTAGCTTCGCTCCCTCACGTGCACGTTCGCTTTGAAGGTTCATTCTATTTTCCTTTTAATACCTCATCCCCAAATATGCATAAATGTGAGCATATAAAGTCATGAGTATATATACATGTATTATGATGCATCATAAAGAAGGTAACAGAAATATGGTTGGGGAGGGGGCATATAGAGATAAAGAGACTTTTTAATTGGAAGATAGACATTCGTAAATTTGGCATGCGCTCCTGACTTCATTTTTTCTAAATGTCGAGGCGTATTTTAATATGACTGTAAATCCTTTTTATTTAATTGCTTAGGCGACAACTCGATCGGAATTAAGCGCAAAGTTGATTTGATTTTAGAGACTGTTGCACATGCCCTCGACCTAAAATGCGGTTTAGGAAATAATTGACCTGATCTAGAATATTTTTGTCGGTATATAGGAACCGGGGAGAGGGGAACGGTGGTAACTCGTTCACGGCAGGGGCGGATCCAGGAACCTCGGAAAGGGAGGGAGGGGGAAACTATTTTGTCGAAGACAATCTGGCAAATAAAAGCAACAAAAACCTACCGACACTGCTTCCCGAAAATTTGTTAAAGCAAAAAGATAAAATTATAATAATAATAAAAAAGACAAACAAAAAAAAGAAAAAAAATATGATTAACAGGTGCCCACGATTTTGAGATGATTTACACCCCTCATTTTCTGACCGTTGTTCGAAAAAAAGGCGGGGCGGCACCAGCTCTACTGAGGATAAAACATCTCTGGAAATATATTTACACGTGTTTTTTTTGTCAGTAACATACATGTACACGCGGGTGTTTTGGTAAAATAAATTATCTTTTGGACGATGATCCTGCTTGCCCGTAGATGGCGTACCAAATGATGATGCCTTGAGTGGAATTTATAAAGCATGATGAAAGCGCGCAGCTTGGTTTGCTCGTAGTTTATCCATCAGCTCTTGACTCCGGTGTTTCCTAACCATGCCTTGATGATATAAGTGAAACTTTTGAGCCGCATAATTTATTGTTATCATCAATTCCTTTACACACCACATCTGTGCATCATACATGCACGTGTGATATTCTCGACTTTAAACGCATATCTCGATTTGGAACGCAAACTTATACATGTATTTCCATGCACCGCCAAAGAAGATGGAACTTCACACATCGGTGGCGCGACTTCTGATACTGATTACAGCCGTGGGCCTGATGAGCGGGAAGCTCATGGTTGAAGGCGCCTTGAATTCGGCGGGGATGCCCGGCAACGATCCGGTACCGGGTGAAATACACTTTGTAGCTTTGTTTCCCGGGGGAACCTGGGAGGGGCTGGAGATAGCCGGTCGTATGGCTGTTGCTGATATCAATGCCAATCCAAATTTCCTCAAGAACTACACTCTGGTCATGCACGTTGACTACACCAATGTAAGTAGTTTAAAGCATTCATACTGTACCGCTGTATCAAAAACCAATATAGATATTTTTTGTTAACGTATAAAGTTAAATGACAACGTTGTGAGCTCTTTTCAAGCCGAGTTTGTTGTAAAAAGGATACTTTTGTGAGTCGACTCGGATTAAGATATCTAAATTTTCAAGTTGAAAGATGATGTCAAATCTATTTGGAATATGTCGATGCGTTTGGTAAGGTATTCCTTCTCAGAAATAACCAAATCCATCGAAAATGACTTAAAGCCGTCGGTCCCGTGGAGGCGTGGATGCTTACTCACAAGCATACAAAAAACAAAAAAAAACCGAATCAATAATCTTCTCCTTCTTCTTCTTCTTCTTCTTCTTCTTCTTTTTCTTCTTCTTCTTCTTCTTCTTCTTCTTCTTCTTCTTCTCCTGCTTCGTCTCCTACTTCTCCTTCATATTCTACTTCTTCTTCTTTTCTCCTTCTCCTTCTTCTTCTTCTACTTCTTATCAAAATTCCTCTTTTTCTCTTTCTTTTTCTCCTTCTTCTTCTTTTCTTGTTCATGTTTCCTTCTCCTTCTTTCAATTTTCCCTTTTCTCGTCCTCTTCCTCTCTATCGTTGGTGTCGTGGTCTAGTGTAAATATCAAAGAGATTCGATCATACACTATGTCCTCCGTAGGAGGACTAGAGGAGCAAATACATTTGTGACCTTTGACATTCCATAGGTTTTGCATTGGATGCATTATGGGGGTTTTGTCTAATTTGAACGACGATTTTGGAGGGTCAATGTTTATTCATGAGCAATGACGTAAAAAGTACGCCACTTACTGTTTGGTGATTGGCCATCAACAAAATGTTTTATGTATTAGGTCATGCATAAAACATTTTTTTGCATTCCCAGAATTCCCAACGATTTGAGCACGAAATTGAGGAAAATGGCGGTCGTATGACCTGCAACTTTTAAATTACAAACCATGAAGCATTTTTCATTTAAGTGAATTTCTATTGTAATAGAAGTTTGTCAAGTACATCTCAGTGAAGCAGAAAATCTTCAGGCGAACATCAACATCGAATTGATACCATACGATATAAAAAAAGTAAGTAAAGATCCATTTTGTGTTAATATCTCTAAAATTATTGTAACGTGTTCATCGTTGCAGTGAGGGGCTCTCCGCATTGTCACAACGTATTACCCCTTATCCCATCCCCTTTTCTTTTGTCTGATCAAGAAATATTAACTGATTGAATGAACTCTAATTGAAGTCGTCGACGGTAATATTTTTTAAAACAATCGGAAGTTTACCGTAGATTATTTCATTTGAGCACGTCTCATACTTTTAAAGTTCAGTTTATAGCTTGATTATCAATAATAATCAGTGGTAGATGTGGACCTGTTACAGAGACTGCGCAAATGGCTCATTGCTAGTCCAGCCGATGAGATCTCGTCGAGCGGATTATGATTTTCAATTCGCCGATGCTAGCCGGCTGTAACACTTCACCAAGAAGTGACTGCGTTTCCTGAGCTGGCGCAGCTAGAAGTCTATAGATTTAATTGTAGGCTACTCGTAAATGATCGTACTAGTGTAGGCTACACTTTAGTGTTACTAGTGTTAGATCTAGAATATAGGCTAGTAATATAGTCTAGATCTATTACACTAGTCTGAACAGCATTTATCCCCGCATCTATAATTATAAATGTATACCGGTACCTCTAAGTCTAATGTAATGACTGTAGTAATGGAATCCTGTAGGCTGTACCTTAAATTTTGCTATGTAGATATAGCCTAGATCTACATTTACATTCTTATTAAAAAAGACTAAATAAATGCCTGGTTTAGGAAGATCAATGTAGTCTAGGCTACTATATAGGCTCTAGACTAGAGTAGACAGAAATAACCGTCTGGTATGGGTCATTCTTTAATAAAACTGACATTTGTTGACATTCCCCATACACAAATAACCGTCTGGTATGGGTCATTCTTTAATAAAACTGACATTTGTTGACATTCCCCATACACAGACGGTAACCAATACGGCTCGCAACGGGGGGAGAGATTGAGCCGATTGTGCAGCACTTGTTACCCGAAACTTTCTCCCACGATTTTCCTTATTTAGATCTAATTTTCTGATTTATAAATCAGATACAAAAATACTATGTCTATTTTCTCCTATGTACAGTTATCAATTTTTAATGAATTATTTCTAAATGCAAATTTACGGACTTACGTATATGAATTATCCAATTTTTATCTCAGAACCAAGGAAACGGTACGTTCATGCATTCGAACTGGTAATCTATGACATGACCCGCCCGATATATTTCCGGGTCAACCGACCAAAACAAGCCCAATGGCCAATCAGAGCACGTGTTTGATATTGGGCTTATGAATATTCAAACATCACCGGCTCAAGCCGGGCTGACTCATACGTAGCTATTGGACGTTCGAAAAGAAAAATGAATATTCATCAACTTAAACCAAGATGGCTGACAACAAATCTTGTTGACTACAAGACTTTCTCGGATTAATCATTAATATAGGATCTAAATGAGCAAGCTATCGTAAGTCAAAGTAGATATTTCTGTGTTACTTTTCATCTTAATTAATATTCAGTGTAATATTGCAGCCAAATTGATATATGAAGACGTAAAGAGTGAAAAATCTCGATGCATATCTCATTCATCGCGGTCCGGCCGAACCGAACCATTCGTTCCGCACACTACTGCATACGCCGTACTTCAGTCTATGTATAGAGGCGGTCAGAGGAGCCAGATGCAATCTCAGCGGAACAACCGTCGATATCAGAGACTGAAGCTTTCGGTCTAGACTAGAGTAGCCATTGGTTAACTTCCAGGCAGTAGGCCTAGGCCTATCTACTAGAGCTCTAGGCCTAGACTCGGGCTAGAGCTCTCGGCCTAGTTCTACTGCCTGGAAGTTAACCAATGGCAATGTCGATTTTTAAAGAGGAGGTTGGGGGGGGGCACAACCCTTCTGTGCCCCTTTTTTTTCTTCTTCAGATGTGACACTGCCAGGGACATAGTTACCTACTAACGGGCAATTTTACTAGCTTGTGTTATGCCATGGCAAAGACTATCATAGCCGGCCGTAGCTAGGTCTAATTAGACACGTTTTTGCTCCACTAGTGTAGTGGCATTATGTGATCCAGGTCCAGATTCAGCTTAGTTCGGATGAAGGCTACAAAAACAAAACAAAAAAGGTGTCTCTTCCTAGCTTCCTAATCTTACCCCCGCCCCCCTTCCCCAGATTGTGCTCTAACTTAGTTATGGCACTGTGCCTTGTTTGAAATATTTAGAGGAAAAAGACATGTTTAGAGATTAAAAAAAAGGTTTATATTATTTGTGTATTACTAATGTCTTAATATTTACTTTGTTTATAGTGAATTTTCAGGACTATATGCCACCCCTTTTTATTTTGTTGTTGTTGAGAATTCTGGATCCAACCCTACATATGACATGGGTATTTCTTACTCTAAAGGACATGAACAAATTTATAAACTGATAAATAATGCATGCATTAATACTAGCACGAACCTTTAATACTAAGCTTCTGTTGTCTTTAATTGTAGATTCTATGGAACCAAGAAGCAGATAATGACCACAGAAGTACATAAGAGAGCACCAGGACCCGATCATCAAAGGACAGGACACCTAAGTTGAACTCTGTCAAGGTATGTTTGTATGAAGTTCGAAAATATTCAAGCTGTATAATCTAAGCCCATGCGAACATCGCACTCATCTTGGACTAATGATATTTGGGGGCACTGTAATCTTATGTTACATTAAATCTTAAAATTCTCATTTATTCTCTAGCTTTATATTTACCTTGCTAAATAAACAAATCAGTATATTCTCTCAGCATGATATTAAAAGACGCACTCAAAGGCATTTTTTTCTCCAATATTACATTATATCAAAGTTGTTCTCACAAAATTTAGCAACTGAAAAGTAGATACACCTATGTTTATAAACAACTTATAATTAATAGACTTCTACCTCTACATGTACTGCCTGTTATTGTATGTAGAAAATGTTCAAAAATAATAATAATTTAAGAAAAACAATTTTGAAAGTTACTTGTAACAGAATTGGAAATAAATATAAACATTTACTCTACTCTTTAAAAAGCCCTATCAGATAGACATAAGTCTATCATTTTTTAATAAAACTAAAATTTAAGACGTAACAGTGGGTAGGTACTATTTTTTAAAATCTAATGTAGTGCAGCTAGTTTTAATCTTATTTGCTTTCTCTCTTTTTGGTTTTATTATGCAGGTTGTCCCATGCAGAAGGTTTGATACCCAGGCTTATTTCGTACAAGTCTCTAGTCCACCCTCATCTTGAGAACTGTTCCAGCGTCTGGGATACCTACAACATCTCAAATGTCCAAGATCTTGACAAGATCCAACGCCGGGGCACATGCTACGTCACAATGGGGACTACAAGAGAACCAGCAGCGTGACTGAGATGATGACGTTCTAGTGGCCTACTCTATCTACAAGGCACTCTGCAAGTAGACTGGGAATGGTGCACAAGATAGTCAATGGTCTCTCTGCCAAAGCCCTATTTTTCTTCAACAAATCACGATCATGGAAGAACCATGGCATGACCCTCCAGTTGCACCAAGCCAGAAGCGACATAGAAAAGTTTGTATTTGACCAATGCTCTGTCCCAAATTTAATGGAACTGACTTCCAGAAAATGTAGTGCATGCTGACAGTCCAGGAACTGCCAGGGACTACTCCTGAGGCATCTAATGCCCTTATCCCACTAAAAACATCATCTGTCTTCCTCACACCACTTGTAATCTTTAGTACTGACTAGTTCATCTTTGTGATAGGCTACATAGCCCTTTGAAGATTACCAGAAGAAGAAGAAGAGAAGATATAGCGAAGATCATGAACGTATTTATTTGTTCTTTTAATGCGTGTACATGTAACATAGCTTTTGGATTAATTCAAGTTCTGACAAATATATTAGGGATGCTGAACTGTATACTAAATTGAAGGGGGGAATAAAATGATGTAGGAGTAGTACAATAGTAGTACTTTAAAATAATAATAATAACAATAATAATAATAGTACTAATAATGACAATGGTCCTATAGCAGTATTAGCATATAGCAGTAATAATCAAAATAATAATGATAATAGTAGTAAGAATAACAATAATGTCCAATGTAAAAAAAAGTACTCGTAAAACTCAGTATATACCTGTGCCTTACATAGTAATATAGCATGTTGATAATTGAATAAATCGTATGGATTTTATTTTAAAATATCTAATTTTCTAAATTTATAGTAAAATTTTACAACTGAAAAAATTGAATTCAAGAGACAGCAGCCCCCCATTTATTTGTTACCTTTCTTTTGTTGATGTATATGTCATGTTGCATTTAAAAAGATCATTATAGAAAAAATTATGTTGATCAATGAGTTCATAAATGTTAATAAAATTAGTTAATACTGCTTAATTCTTTTCTTTTCATTTTCTTATTTTATGAAAGATATGTGATGATGCTGGTGATTATGATGATGTAGGCACTCTGTATTGATAATGCATGCTGTATGAATGAGGTGTGATGGGGCTGATGCAGTCTTGTGTAGAATTTAGTAATTGGTGTTCGACCTTGTGATTTCTTTTAGATCTGGCATCAGCGAGATAGATTTAATCGTCTATCCTTATAGGCGGAAATAAGAGAGTGGGCAAGGCTAAAGTATAAATGCAGTATAAAAAATGTTTTACAATAGAGAGGAGGGGGGTGGGGTGGAAGAGGGAGGGTAATAGGGCCTATGGAAATGTCAGTATTGGAAGGGGGTCCTGGATTGAAAATGTTACTGTCCGGGGTGGGGGGGGGGCAAATGTCAAAAAATCAGTGCCGACGAATCAAAAATGAAAAGAACGAGGCAAAATTGAAATTTCATTGGGGAGGGGGCACAATATGAAAGATCATTGAAGGCGAGATGAGAATGATTAATCATTTGGGCATTAACAATATAGCACTTGGGCTAAATGATCTGTGCAATTTGATTGATAATAATTGATTTGAAAAGGTGAAATGGGGTCTTTATATTTGCTTTACTGAACTGAATTTTTTTAATGTACTTAATTTCAATCTTGGTGACAGTGAAGTTTCTGCCCCCTCCAATTAAGTTAACCCTTTTAAACCCCCAACTCTGACCTTTGTTCTGCACTTTTAGTTCGATCGGGTCGATATAATTATGGTCTAGCTCTATAAAACTCAGTATATACCTGTGCCTTACATAGTAATATAGCATGTTGATAATTGAATAAATCGTATGGATTTTATTTTAAAATATCTAATTTCCTAAATTTATAGTAAAATTTTACAACTGAAAAAATTGAATTCAAGAGACAGCAGCCCTCCCCTCCCCCATTTATTTGTTACCTTTCTTTTGTTGATGTATATGTCATGTTGCATTTAAAAAGATCATTATAGAAAAAATTATGTTGATCAATGAGTTCATAAAAGTTAATAAAATTAGTTAATACTGCATAATTCTTTTCTTTTCATTTTCTTATTTTATGAAAGATATGTGATGATGCTGGTGATTATGATGATGTAGGCTCTCTGTATTGATAATGCATGCTGTATGAATGAGGTGTGATGGGGCTGATGCAGTCTTGTGTAGAATTGAGTAATTGGTGTTCGACCTTGTGATTTCTTTTAGATCTGGCATCAGCGAGATAGATTTAATCGTCTATCCTTATAGGCGGAAATAAGAGAGTGGGCAAGGCTAAAGTATAAATGCAGTATAAAAATGTTTTACAATAGAGAGAGGAGTGGGGTGGAAGAGGGAGGGTAATAGGGCCTATGGAAATGTCAGTATTGGAAGGGGGTCCTGGATTGGAAGGGGGTCCTGGATTGAAAATGTTACTGTCCGGGGTGGGGGGCCGGGGGGGGCAAATGTCAAAAAATCAGTGCCGACGAATCAAAAATGAAAAGAACGAGGCAAAATTGAAATTTCATTGGGGAGGGGGCACAATATGAAAGATCATTGAAGGCGAGATGAGAATGATTAATCATTTGGGCACTAACAATAGCACTTGGGCTAAATGATCTGTGCAATTTGATTGATAATAATTGATTTAAAAAGGTGAAATGGGGTCTTTATATTTGCTTTACTGAACTGAATTTTTTTAATGTACTTAATTTCAATCTTGGTGACTGAAGTTTCTGCCCTCCAATTAAGTTAACCCCTTTAACCCC
Source organism: Mesocentrotus franciscanus (assembly GCA_037976565.1). Classification (NCBI taxonomy): domain Eukaryota; kingdom Metazoa; phylum Echinodermata; class Echinoidea; order Camarodonta; family Strongylocentrotidae; genus Mesocentrotus; species Mesocentrotus franciscanus. The sequence goes on along the minus strand of CP137674.1, from coordinate 23,522,876 downwards.
CCCCCCCCAACTCTGACCTTTGTTCCGCACTTTTAGTTCGATCGGGTCGATTTAATTATGGTCTAGCTCTAGGATTCTGTCGACTTGCAGTAACGCATGCGCATTGTCTTTTCTTCATTGCGATAATATGCTAATTTGTGGGAAAGAGCTCATCCAATATTCACAATTTTAATTTGCATATTTTACGTGGTGCGCGCAGGCCAAAATCCCTATTTCGCTGGTGCACTAAACAGTTGTCGTCTTCATAGGCTAATACATGGAAAGTGGAAGCAGTGTGCACTTTTGACCCTCCAAAATTTCCCCACGGCTGGACGGATGCAGAAGCGGAGTTGAGCCCCTCTGGTAAATATATTGATCATTAATTGCATCTCATGATTAATTGTGGTGGGGAAGAATGCAACGAATGGTTTGAAAGCTTAATCATGCAAGCCCGGAAAAAAGATAGTGGTATAGAGGCAACCACATCATAATTATGTATTTATGTTATCAGAACTAATAAGGAACTGTGTGCATGACCGACATCCCACGAGACCGACATCCAGAGCGACCAACATCCAGAGAGACCAACATCCCATGAAACCAACATCCCATGAGACCAACATCCCTCGAGACCGACAATGTTGATGTAGCGAACTTTCTGAAAACAATTATTCCGAGGAGACGAGACTGATATGTCGGTCTTGTAAGCCTTCTGATTTTTTTTAAGGGTTCACAAGACCTTGGAATACCGGCATAATAAGATTTGAGAGTACAATGTATTCTGAGAGGATTTTTTTTTTTTTTAAATCAAATTGACTTTCACATACGATATATATTATACGACTTCTAAATTTCAGTCTCCTTTTTTTGTTCTTCATTATCTGTGTCTTTCAAGGGCAGGGATTATAGTATTTCGGCATGTTTTTGAGATTGCTGTGGTACATTTTTTGTGGATGGGAAATGAAAGGATTTTCCCGTGTCATTGTGCATTGTGCAATTTTGCGCGATAATGCAATTACACCCGATCATGTTAAGTAGATGGATTTAAGTTCCTAGCTTCCTAACACGGGTTGTGGAGTGGTGTATCCAGGGGTCCCCATCTGATGAAACCCAACCTGGCATAATTATTTTTGGGGTGTTGTGGTCGAGTGGATACGCCATCGGACTGTCGATCACAAGGTCCGCGGTTCGAGTGCCGCCGCGGCACTAATGTGCTTTGGCAAGACATTAATCTACATTTGCCACTCTCCACCCAGGTATTAAATTTGAAGTGGGCTACCCCCATGATAATGTTTTGCGTTTCGCTTTTTTAAATATTTTGGCTCCTCCCTTGCCAGAGAATCCTGGATTCCACACTTGTTATTCAAAAAAGAGAGGTTGCGAGGTTGCAACACCTAATTATGTTATTGTGCTCCTTCTAAAATCATATACCCCAAAAGGAATTTTGAACATTTAAGATTAGGCCTAACATTTTTTCCTCTGATTGTCAGATATTTAGAGGGAATTAACCCCCTTCCCCGTTTTTACAGAATCTGAAACCGCCTCCGGAAAAGGTCGATACAGTACTTTGCTGTGGCGCTGATTTTTGAATTTAGGAATGAGAACAATAAACCTGGGAACAATCTTCATAGCAACGACGGTGTTTCTAATTCTATCTCCATTATCATGCTGAAGGAGACAGATAGACGAGAAGATAATGGGGTTTTCTGATAAATCTTCGGCCTAGAAAGATTCTTTCAAATTATAAAGAGGCCGCCAAATAGACTGCCCTGGGCCATGTATTATAAAGCCTCTTGATTGATTGTAAGGTTAGTATTGAGCGTAAGTCTATGGCTCATCGTGTATTGATCAAACTTAAGATAAATCATAACTCTTGATAAAACGCGGCCCAGTACAGAGAGAGATAGAAAACAGGTAATGAAGAAGTGTGGTCGAGAAAGATTATAAAGGCTTTCCTCGCAAAGCGTTTCCATGGTCACTGCTTAACAATAGATATTGATATTGAAAAAGCTGAAGGAAATTGAATTTTCATCTTAATCTCGCCGCGAAGAGCGCACTTAAGGACTTGTCGCAGAAATTGACCTGAGAAGATTACACCTTCCCCTTTAAATTTAATTCTGTGAAATGAATTTTGGTTCAACAGTAGCAGCTATATTAGTTACACGGTATTCCAATGCAAGATGTCTACTTCAGTCACGATATGAAAATATAAAGAATACATTCAGATGTCGTTTTTATTTATCTATTTGTTCTTTCATTCATTACTTTATTCATTTATTTATTTTTTACTTATTTATTCATTTATTTATTCATTCATTCATTCATTTATTTTTATTTTTGCATGACAGTGGAGGGTTTTAACAGCTAGACTTGCGTTCCTCAATTTCATTTCATTTTAAAGGGAAGGACATTGTTAATCTAAACCATAAGAACAAGATTCCTGTACTCCCTCATCTCTTACAATAAACGGACTTATTACTCTAAGCTGACAACATACATCTTTTTATTGTAGCCACCACATAGATATTCATTTATTTATGTACCATTCACTTTGTTTACTATATTTTAAGTTTATTGTGTAAATTATTTCTACATTGTCTGATTGTTATGTAACGCTTGGTGTTTTTAATTTGTATTTGAAATCCAACCTTTTGGCTGCAATAAATGAATAAATAAACCAATAAATACGTATATGAGAAAGAGAGAGAGAGAGAGAGAGACAGGAAGAGATAGAGAGAGAGAGAGAGATGACGAGATAGAGAAGGAGAGGGAGAAAGAAAGTAGATGTTTTTCACAAGTTTTCTAGTACCAATTACACTTATTTGTTTGTCTTGCTTTAGGTATGCAAATACCACAATTCAATAGAAATCAAATAAATATCAAATCGAAATGAAATAATAAAATCATAGCAGCAATAATCTTGAAGAAAAAAATCCCCTCTCTCTCCCTCTCTCTTTCTCTCTTCTCACTCCTCACTCCATCTGCCTGGCCCTTTTCTCTGCTTCTCTACCTCCTCTCAATCTACTTTGTATCCCTCTCTGTCATCTCTCTCTCTCTTTTTTCAGGGAGATACTTTCTCTCTCTCTTTCTTTTTCAATACCCTTTAATTCTCCCAGCCCTACCCCCTCGTTCGTTCCTCCCTCCCTCTCTCTCTCTCTATCTCTCTCTATTTCCTCCCACTCTTCCTCTCCCAAGTCTAAAATGGGTCCAAGCGTTGGGTTGTTTTTCATTCATTCATACTCTATATCTGTTATCCCGCAAAATGCGTGGTAAATTTGGTTTGAGGTTGATTTAATAGGTTCTAGCTGTACACATTTTTTCAAGTAAATGATACATTTCAATGTACCATTCTTTTCAATACACAGCTTTTATCTTCTGAAGAGACACTACGTGGATCTTCTGTCTGCAGAGTGATATTATTATGCGGTGAACTAGAAACCCAAATCATTGTAATTTGATCATAAAATGTTTTAATTCTACGCTGTCGTGCTTTATACATTAGCTTTGTCCTGTCTCTTTTTGATATTTTGCGCATATATATATATCCCCTGTAGTTTCTTGAGAAATAAAAAATGTATTACTAAAAAATTTAATTAATTCGCGCAAGTTAGCGCAACGATCCAAAACTTACTTTATTCCTAAAAATGTCATCGAATGATGTATATATAGCTGAAAAACAAATACTTTCAAATGTCTGGTCTGTTAGCATTTATAATAAACAGAAAACGCCCCTTTTCTAACATTATGTCGTCTTAATTCTTGATTTAGTTTGGGTTCATTTTCCGTTTATGCATATATATATATATATATATATATAAGTGCGAGAATTCTCAACTCTGACATGACAACGGGTGTTCCAGAATATGTAGGCGTGAAGAAAATGGTCTAGGAACGTGAGACGTAGCTGTACTTTACAATTTTATTACGAGCTTTCGGCTTGTGAGGCCTTCTTCAGGTTCTGAAGTGCAAACACATACAGAAACAAATATATTGTATGAACAGATATACATGGCATAAAAACTTAATATCACTCAATCATATAGTCAAGCATCATGAACATAGCAAAAATTAGTACGAGAAATACTTCGGAATAAACTTAGAAATGATTATGCAATTTCAAAGTGTTTCTCCTTGCTTGTGTGTTGGGCTGTCGTGTGTGTTTATTCAGTTGATGTGATGTATGTGTACGTGTAATAAGGGAAGTGCAGTCAAGTGTGAATTACTGACCTGTGACACGGATGTTACTGATCTATGACACAGCCGGTGTCATGACCTGTGTCTAGGGAGGGGAGAGGGAGGAGGATAGAAGGCTTCATTCAAATGCATTGGAGTGTACGTAGTCCGATTGGCCCTACATTGCGTGATTTGTTTCCCCCTCCAAAACGAAAACGATCACGGGACCCCCATGCAGTAATGGATTTTTCCAATGACCATCTCGAAGATGCATAATCCACAAACACATAACAAACACTTCCAATTTCAGAAGCACAGTGACTAACTAAGAATACCCCATAACCTCATCACATATTACATGCAAATCCAGTCGGGTGATATATCTCATCACCTGCACTCAATGCAACAAACAATATGTTGGCAAAACAGAAACTACACTATACACACGCTTCAACAACACACGATCCGAAATAAAGAACTTCCACTCGGCAACACAACACAAAATACTACCATACACAGTACACTTCAACCTTCCATCCCACTCACTAGACAATGTTCAAATCACCGGAATCGAATTAATCCACAACAAATCACGCCACACAATCCTCCACAGAGAATCTTTTTGGATATCAAAAATTCAAACCCAACACCCAGATGGGATCAATGTTGATCAATAAGGCAATTAACACATCAACATATCAGACGCACGTAAACTTTTGTTCACATGATTAAAAAAAATTGCCTCAACGCAGTGTATTCGATCTTAATTTATTTTTATTTTATTTTTAGTCTTTGATTCTCACGTTTTATCCTTGCATTTGTTATGCAATGTAGGGCCAATCGGACTACGTACACTCCAATGCATTCGAATGAAGCCTTCTATCCTCCTCCCTCTCTGGCTTATTCCATGGAGCTAGAAGACTTCTAGCTCCATGCTTATTCCGAATGGTCGCGGTGCGTCGCGTTAACTTGAACGCGACCATTCGTCCAAAGGCCCCCCGGTTTTCCCGAAAGGGTGCGTTGGATTGTTAAGGCGCGTCAGGTCAGATAACGCGACCAAATGGCACATACGGGGGCTTATTCCAAATGTACGCGTTAAGAGTCCCATGCCAACAGCGCGCGCCTGTTACGTACGTACGTCGCGTACGTATACTGGTGGATATCGATATCGATCGCAAGCTGAGAGAGATTGATGGAGAGAGTTAAGTTAAATTTCTTTTGTCGATTATTTCGTCAAAAAGAGGTTTTTTAGCTGAAAATCAATAAGGAACTACAACTTATTGTAGTGGACAGAACTTATTTGTGCTCGCGTCCAGAATTTTTGGCCCCCAAAGCGTATTTCGACTCTTTTTGGCATAAAAGTTAAACTTAAGCCTAAAGGCTAAGCCAGGCTTAGCCTTACCCTAAGGCCTTAGCCAGGCAGCTAGGGAAGCCCATATATATAGCCATAGACTAGGCTCTAATTTCTTTATTATTCAATCAACCACTTTCATATTTGGCACATGATCATGTGTCAAGCAGGTTAATTAGCTCTGCAATCATAAACATTTTTAGACTTGAGGTCAGAATATAGAAGTTTTAAGCTTTTTGTTTGCCAAGTGGTAAACCGTAGGCTAATGCTGTATTAATCTGACCTTGATGATCGGATCGGTTGATCGGATCGGCTGAGCTCAGTCCCATGTGCTTAATTTGGCGTAACCTTAATGAGGCTCTATTAAATAAAGATAACAAATATAATTGCTTAATAAAAATAAAATAAAAACAAACTACACTATCTGATTGGCGTAGCCAAGGGAGGGAAGGGGGCCGAGGGGTGCTTGCTTAATAACGTGAAAAGAAAAACAAACTCTCATTTGTGAATGGCGTAGCCAATGGGGAAGAGAATGGGGGCGTGCTTGCTTGTTTAATACTGGTTCTATATTACAAAGAAAAAGCGAACTATAATTATTTTATGATTGGCGTAGCCAGGGGGGCTTGCTTAAGACAGGTTCTATATAAATGGGATGGAATGGGGGGGGGGGCTTGATTAATTCAGGGGCAATCTTGCACTTTCTGCCCATTTGTCCATCTCTTTGGGACCTCTTCCGAGCATGAATGGAGTCTAGGGGCACCGCCCTTTTAGAGAACCCCCTCTCAGCATATCATAAGACCGGGTACTTTGCCCATCTATTTAAAGCCCCCTCCATATCTCTGAAGCCCGGAGGCTCTGCATGTCTCACCATTAATTGGGAGCCCCTTCCGAGCATGAATGAAGTCTAGGGGCACGGCCGTTCAACTCTATGGTGACCCCCTCAGAAGCCTGGTGGCTCCGTCCTTCTTTTCGGGATCAACCCCCCTCTAAGCATGAATGAAATATATTATTGTTATGTACTGTGCCGGACTTACAAGATGATGCCCGGTTAGGTCAAATTTTAGTGATGGTCGGGCAGCATTCACATCAGGAACTCCATTAAACTTACCAATAATACAATTTAAGAAATCTAAATAAATATTATGGTGTAAACAGGCGCGACGAAAGGAATAAAGTGGTACGTATACCGTCAACGGATTGGGGGCGTGCCACAACTGCAAGGGAGCGGAGTACCGCAGGGGGCAGGCGCGGATCCAGGGGGTATGGGCATTTATTACGGTCAGAAGAGCATATTTCGATACCTTATTCATGACATTGGCAGGTCACTAATTGGCATGGGGTCCAAAAGGGCTCAGGGGTTTTAAGCATTAAATTACCGTAAGATCTAGGGGCACGCCTTAGGGCCCTAGGTGGGTCCAGGGGGCAGAGCCTCCAAAAGCTCAAGGGTTTTAGGCAATAAATTACGGTCAGATGAGCATCCAGGGGACCGCTTTAGGGCCATTGACATTGAGTGGGTCCAGGGGGCGGAGTTCCCGGAAGCTCAAGGGTTTTAGGCATTTAATCACAGTCAGATGAGCATATTTTGATACCTCATTATTTTGTGACACTGGCAGGTCACTATTCTTTCTTTTTATTTCTCTCTAATATACTTTTTCACAACAAGTGTAGGGGGGGCCCTCGAGCCCCGCCGTTCCGCGGGTCCTGACATGTAGGCCTCTAAATAAGCATATTTCTTGCCTGACTGTAAATTTACGAATTTGTCATTTCCAACAAACGCATAAAAAAGTATAATTTACTAAAAAGTGAGGACAAATCTCGGAAAATTATGTCATTTCAGCAACATTTGTAAATCACCGGTATCGAATTAGAAATAAACCACCTTTGAATTTTATTGGCAGGCCCCCCCCCCTCAAGCCCCCGTCAGTACGCCACTGATCTCCCCTACCTTTCTTCTTTCTCATTTTTTTCTTTCCCTTCCCTAATTCCTTCTCTCTCTTTTAGGTTTGCTGGGGGGGGGGAAGGGGAGGCAAGGGCCTTTCGGCCAATCCACACGTTGTTGGTGGGATTAATCGCAACTGATCTCCTCTTTCCCTTTCCCTTCCTTCTCTCTTTTTTTTTTGGGCGGGGGCGGGGGAGGGTGAGAGGCAAAGGCCCTTTGGCCCCCCCCTACCCGATTCACAACTTGTTGGCGAGAAAATTGCAACAGCTATCCCCCTTCTTTTCCTTTCTTCCTCTTTTTTCTTTCTCTTCATCTCCTCTTTTCCTTTGCTCTTTCCCTTTCCTTCCTTCTCTCTAATTTTTGATGGGGGAGGCAACCTGGTAGGCAAGGCCCTTTCGGCCTCCCCGATCTCCTTTTTTATACCCTTTTCTTTTCTTCTTCCTCTTCTTTCTTTCCCTTTCTCTCCTCTTTCCCTTTCCTTCTTTTCTCTCTCTCTCTCTTTTTTGCTGGGGGAGGGGGGCAATTAAGGCCCCCTGGCCCTCCCCCCTGGATCCGCGCCTGGACTCGAAATAATGCAATCTGATGCATACCTTGGAAGGAAATTTGATAATACTTAATTAAAGAAATCATTACCATCTCCCCTCATGATAATTAGACCGCTGTATAGTATAGTCTACAAACACAATCGAACTTACACACACACCTGAAATACACTAGCTTACATCGTCCCAGGGGCGGATCTAGCTTTTTCCTCGGGCATTTTTTCCTCTGGTATTTTTACTCGACACCGTCCTGTATGATTGTATGTGTGGTCTTATGTGTGTGTGCATTCGTGTGTGTCCACGTTCGTGTCTTTCTGAGTTTGACTTCATGTAGTTATTTTGTGTGAAACAGTTTCAATAATAAAAAATAGTTCAAGAAACCTAAAAGTACGATAAACGGATAGTTCTGCATGCTTTTTTTTTAATTAACGCACCCTTTTGGCAAAACCGGGGGGGGGGGGCTTTGGACGAATGGTCGCGTTCCAGTCAACGCGACGCGACGCGCCACTCCCAACGCAACCTTTCGGGAAAACCGGGGGGGGGGGGCTTTGGACGAATGGTCGCGTTCAAGTTAACGCGACGCACCGCGACGCTACCCGACCATTCGGAATAAGCCTCCCTCTCCCCTCCCTAGACACAGGTCATGACATGGGCTGTGTCATAGATCAGTAACATCCGTGTCACAGGTCAGTAATCTACACTTGACCGCACTTCCCTTATTACACGTACACATACATCACATCAACTGAATAAACACACACGACAGCCCAACACACAAGCAAGGTAAAACACTTTGAAATTTCATAATCATTTCTAAGTTTATTCCGAAGTATTTCTCGTACTAATTTTTGCTATGTTCATGATGCTTGACTATATATGATTGAGTGATATTAAGATTTTATGCCATGTGTATCTGTTCATACAATGTATTTGTTTCTGTATGTGTTTGCAGTTCAGAACCGGAAGAAGGCCTCACAAGCCGAAAGCTCGTAATAAAATTGTAAAGTACAGCTACGTCTCACGTTCCTAGACCATTTTCTTCACGCCTTTATATATATATATATATATACCTATGTATGTATATATACAATTAACGATTACAAAAAATTACGGCTGGTTTGCTGAGCCGTTAAATTAATTGCACTATTCTTTGCAAACCTTTCTTTAAGAATGTAGAATACATTTGACCTTGCATCCCGATTATAATTTTGAACCTTGCCTCATTCAGTGTGTTCAACGCTCTTTTTCACTGAAATTGACAAAATGACGCCACTCCACTCGGTAGCTTCGCTCCCTCACGTGCAGGTTCGCTTTGGAGGTTCAGTCCATTTTCCTTTTAATACCTCATCCCCAAATATGCATAAATGTGAGCATATGAAGTCATGAGCATATCTATATGATGCGTTATAAAGAAGGGAACAGAAAATACGGTTGGTGAGGAGACATATAGAGATAAAGAGACATTTTAATTGGAAGATAGACATTCGTAAATTTGGCATGTGCTCCTGACTTCATTTTTCTAAATGACGAGGCGTATTTTAATATGACTGTAAATCCTTTTTACTTAATTGCTTAGGCGACAACTCGATCGGAATTAAGCGCAAAGTTGATTTGATTTTGGGGACTGCTGTATATGCCCTCGACCTAAAATGCGGTTTAGGAAATAATTGACCTGATCTAGAATATTTTTGTCGGTATATATGAACCGGGGAGAGGGGAAGGGTGGTAACTCGTTCACTTCAAGGGCGGATCCAGGAACCTCGGAAAGCGAGGGAGGGGGAAACTATTTTTCAGACAGACCCATGTCAAAGACAATCTGGCAAAGAAAAGCAACAAAAGCCTACCGACACTGCTTCCCAAAAATGTGTTAAAGCAAAAAAGATAAAATTATAATAATAATTAAAAAAAGACAAAAAAAAAAAAATATGATTAACATGTGCCCACGATTATGAGATGGTTTACACCCCTCATTTTCTGACCGTTGTTTGAAAAAAGGCGGGGGCGGCACCAGCTCTACTGAGGAAAAAACATCTATGGAAATATATTTACACGTGCTAAATATATTACTCATTGCGGATGTAGTATCGAAAATAATATCGCTAGTGATATTATTTTCGATATTTACACGTGTTTTGTTTTGTCAGTAACATACATGTACACGCGGGTGTTTTGGTAAAATAAAATATCTTTTGGACGATGATCTTGCATACCCGTAGATGGCGTACCAAATGAGGATGCCTTGAGTAGAATTTATAAAGCATGATGAAAGCGCGCAGCTTGGTTTGTTCGTAGTTTATCCATCAGCTCTTGACTCCGGTGTTTCCTAACCATGCCTTGAAAATATAAGCGAAACTTTTGAGCCGCATAATTTATTGTTATCATCAAATTCCTTTACACACCACATCTGTGCATCATACATGCACGTGTGATATTCTCGACTTTAAACGCAAATCGTGATTTGGAACGCAAACTTATACATGCATATCCATGCTCCGTCAAAGAAGATGGAACTTCACACATCGGTGGCGCGACTTCTGATGCTGATTACAGCCGTGGGCCTGATGAGCGGGAGGCTCATGGTTGAAGGCGCCTTGAATTCGGCGGGGATGCCCGGCGACGATCCGGTACCGGGTGAAATACACTTTGTAGCTTTGTTTCCCGGGGGAACCTGGGAGGGGCTGGAGATAGCAGGTCGTATGGCTGTTGCTGATATCAATGCCAATCCAAATTTCCTCAAGAACTACACTCTGGTCATGCACGTTGACTACACCAATGTAAGTAGTTTAAAGCATTCATACTGTACCGCTGTACCAAAAACCAATATAGATATTTTTTGTTAACGTATGAAGTTAAATGACAACGTTGTGAGCTCTTTTCAAGCCGAGTTTGTTGTAAAAAGGATACTTTTGTGAGTCGACTCGGATTAAGATATCTAAATTTTCAAGTTGAAAGATGATGTCAAATCTATTTGGAATATTTTTTCATAACGTATCATTTAATACTATTTCTCAAATTATGCTTTAAACATCTTTTTTTGTTTTGTTTTTTGTTAAAGATCAAGGCCATGAGATTTGTGTGTATCACTTTCTGTAATAATTATTTAACATGCGATGCCATTGGACATCACAGCTGAAATTCCAAAGCATCTCTTTTGAACCAGAGTAATCAATCATTATAAGGAAATTCGGCTTTCATAGCAAACTAATCTAGATGAAAGCAAAATAATCAGAAAAGTAGACTGGTGAAAATTTAAATGAAATCGGACATGAAAAGGAAGAATTTGTTTAGAGTTGTAAGCACTACAGGTAAGGGATCTTCAAATTGGCTGAATCGGTTAATGTCTCTGTGATTTAGTGGCGGACAGCTTTCCCATTTTGATCCAACACACAAAATGACTAAAGTTTAATTTTTTCTAAAATGTAAGAGTTGTTTTCCCTCCTCTTTAGAGAACCTATAGTAATATGCTATCCATAATATATTTTTGGTAGTATCCCAAGAGGAAGGGCACTAAGGGAAAAACAGAAATTAATGATATTATTTTACACTACAAACAGCAGAGTCATCCATGACTACGACACAATCTACTGATCAAACTGATAGTTTTAGATTAGCATAGACATAGTGATCTCATATTTCAAACATTCATAACTTTCTTATTATTTGCCCGATTTATTTCAAACTTTCGCCAATCTGTTTCTCTAGTTTTTCTTCTTTCATGAAAATGAGCTTATGACAAGGATTGGATTGCCTTTTAATGATACTGGATATCAATAGATAATGCGCAGAAATGACAGATGCGAGAAGCTATGGTATTGTTGCATCCTGAATTACTGGCACACGCAAATTTCATGGATTTGAATTTTAAGTAATACAAATCTGATTAAGAATTTAAGGCATTCTATTTCAGAATGGTATTCAAAGAAAGATCATAAAACTCAATAACATGACAATAAACTTGAAATCCTTTAACTTTACAATGTGCAAACCTCGGCCTGATACGAGTGGAGTGTGGAATGTCAGCTTTTTCTTTTGCAAATAGGAAAGGAGACTACATTTAATCAACGACCATTGTCTGGCGTAGCTAGGGGTGGCGCAAGAGTAGTTTAAAGTCAGGCAAAAATCGTAAATTATCCTTTTTTAAAGGGTTTCTCACACTTTCGGAAGTGTTCTACAAGATATCTGAAGAACAAACAAGTCTAATTTCGGAAGGCATGTTTATAAACTCGTACACTCATGCAAATAATGACAATGGCCCCACCCGCTTCCTCTCTCTCCTCGAGAGGACAACTCTAGTATTAGCTAAACTTTTCCCAAATAACGTAAAAATCTACCTTATTACATTCTTTACCGTGCATTTCTCTGATAACATCATTTGACTTTTCAGTGTCTCCAAAGTAACACCTCAAACTTCTTATGTTCTCTTTTGTATTATCTTCCATTTCTCATCCTTTAAATATTAAATGAAAGATTGGGTAACTTTATATTTATTAGAAATTGATAACTTTTGTTCAAGTTAATAATTTTTGTTGTTTTGTATTGTTTGATAAAACCTCGTAAGCTTCATAATTAAATGATAATACGCGTAAAATCGTGTAAATTCCAAAATTAATTTCAAATCAAATAATGTAAAAGCGATTTTTTTTTTTTTTTTTTTTTTTTTTTTTTTTTTTTTTTTTTTTTTTTTTTTAAATAAACCATAGTAAAGTAAGGAATTTCGATTCGTGTACAAAGAAGGAATGGCGACAGTCAAATATAGAATTGTTAAGTCTCTGCCCACTAACATGACTATGTTAAGATATTGAGATGTGAACATAACAAAGAGAAACCAACCAAAATAAAATAAGTTAAAGCAAAAATCAATTATAACAAAACAAACGAAGACAAGAGAGAGAGAGCGAGAGAGAGAAATAGATAAAGAGAGAGGGTGAGAGAGATAGAGATAAAGAGAGAGGGGAGAGAGACTGCAATCTCGGTGTGGAGTCGGTTGAGAGGTGCAACTGAGGTATAAGTGTGGCATGCCACTCGACCAGAAGTATGATTAAAGGTCAAAGTCTTACTGTAAGTCAAGAAAGGTGAAGGAGGTCCCCTTGAATAAATAAAATGAAGAATCAATCACACTCTGAATAATGGCTCTTTATAATCATTCATTGCCACATATCTTCGCCTCAGTGGCCTCGAGGCAGAATACAGGAAGAAACCTTGCGGAAAAAATTATTCGGCGAAGCAAATTCACATGAGTTGACAAAAAAAATAACTTCCCATTTATTGTTAAGGTTGGTTAAAGCATAAACTATTTAGTTATGATGACCCCAACTATTGAAAGATTTTGAAAATCATATTATAACATTTAAGTTATAACATTTAAGTTAAGTGACAAAGAGTCACGCGTTTAACAGATCACTGAAAGAAATTTTAGCCCAAGCTTATTATAACTAAGGGCATTACTTTGTTATAATTTAGTATAAAGTTATTGGCATAGGCTGCATTTTTTTATAACTAAAGGTTCAGCAAAATTTTCAATCCGACATCAATGGCCGGTGAAATTGTGTCTCTAAAACAATATAATGATTCCTGTATTTTGATTTCGTATTGTGGATCATAATCAGGTTTAGCATCACTCAATTCCATCCAAAGAGTTATGAAGTATTTTATCTTTAACCAACAATAAAACCTTTATCGGCCCAAAACTCAAAAGTCAAGATTATCGTGCCTTTAATTTTGTATTATTCTTAATGTGAAACTCGCACTGGAAATGAGCGTGTTCATATCACTTACAGTATTTTTATGCAAAATAGATGGTTTATTTTTAGAAAATAAAATAACGGGACAAATACTTAAAAACACTGCAGATAATGGCAATTTCCAGTTTTAATGGTGTTTTGCTCTGCCTTCGAGTTGTTATCATAGGATGATAGATTGGTCTTAATATGAAATTCGTTTCTGGAATCAACTTATTCTCCGGCATTAAGCTGATGATTTAGTTGTGGTTGAATTCTTTTCATGCGTGATTAAAATAATACTTAATGTCATCCTTGACGAATGTGTGCGCACGCTAAAATCCTTAAAAGCTTATTTCGAGGTAGATGATTATTGCTTTTGAAGGGGAAATTGTTGATTCAATTTTGCAGTCATGCGGTTGATGACTTATTCTGGCCAGAAAAGAACTGATAAGGTTTTACTTGAATTTAACTTTTTCTAAAACAACACTCATGTGCTCGGATGAGACCAAGTGTGTTTAGCGGTCGGGACGACTATTCCGTTTGCTCTATCTTTTACCTCTTCCCCTTTTTTCTGATTGTTTGTTCGGTAATTATACACCACTTATACAACAACGATACCGTTTCTCTTCGTAAAACACATAAACAAATTGACTGTCTCAATCCTCTCTTTTTTTAGGAATGAATTTATATCACTTGAGTTATTGGTCCCCTTTGATAAAGCCTATGTTTATAATCAGTAAGTAACTGTTATCGATTGGTAATTTCCCCTAACTGAGCAGACAAAAGACGAAAAGGTTATATATTTCAAAATTGCTTATAATCAGTAAGTAACTGTTATCGATTGGTAATTTCCCCTAACTGAGCAGACAAAAGACGAAAAGGTTATATATTTAAAAGCTGTAGAATCTGTGTATTTAAAAATATATATATATAAATGAGAATATAAGTTAGGTTACCTGCACGAAAGTAACCTTTTATTCATAATCAATGCAAAAATAACAAAGCATAATACATTTAATACACAACATTGACATTTCTTAAGGTGAAAGAATGTTCTGTAAATCATTTAATACGGAAATGAAAAGTGAACCTACGTAAAAGCTAAGCTTCTTGCGTGTAGGTTCACTTGATTACTTCTGACTTAATATACATGTACAGGAAGGACAAAAAACCAGAATACGCATACACTAGACTGAGACAAAAAGAGAAATGAAACAATGAAGCACGTATCTGACAGTGACAATTCGACCAAATGCTACTTGTAAATTGCTCATTATTTATAATGGGAATGGTATCGTACCCTACTTGGTAATCAGTCATTATATATCCCCTGGATTGTATCTAAAGCAGTCAAACTTCTGAAATAAATCTACACAAATATACGATCTTTCTGTTTGCAGCGTTGTATTGTAGAGCAATCAGTCACCCATTCTCTAGAGCGAAATGATCTAAGATATAAGATTTTGATTGATGGTTGGTGGTTATTTTACCTGACTGCTAAGAAAGCACAAATGCTTGTTAGTAAGCAACCAGGGGACCAACGGCTTTAGGCCCTCTCCGAGGGACGTGGTAATGAGGATTAATGCCTTACCAAAGGGCACTAGCGCATCGACTTGGTTTCGAACCCAGGTCGCCGGATTACGAGACCACTGCTCTACCAACTGAGCTATCGCGCCTCCTCGATCGGGTGTCACAATTGTCAATCATTGCTGGCTTTTTTTTAAATAACACCGAGGCTCACACTATTTGTGTTACAGTTGGCTTCCAGCGATACATGTATAATTATATTCAATATACAATCATCAAGTATATAAGTATAAGTATGATTATAAGTATAAGTATGAGTATAGGTATATATGTAAGTGTTAGTGTAGATATAATTCAAAAAGTATAGGTGTAAGTGTAAGTATAAGTCTCAAATATCAGTATAAGTTTAAGTTTAAGTATAATATATTATTTATTGTACATACCAGGAATTCTTGTTCATTTGGTTGAAACAAATAATTCAAACATACACATGATTTTTTTAAAAAAGATGCATAAACAAAGATATTGAAAAACAGTATCAAATTATCATTGATTTGAAAATATTTTTAACCTGTAGCGATAGTAACGGCCTATGTACTTTTTAAAATTTCCATTTTAATATAACTTATCAACTCAACGCCACGGACATCGTGGCGTTGACGAATAATTATATTAGAAACAAAATATTAAATCAAGAAATAAAATTGGATGAAACGTAATTAAGAACTGGGTCAGGGTTGAATTAGAATTGGTTAACTAGTGTAATGTTGTAAAGGCGGCTAATATGGCCCAATTTTCAGATGATGTTCTTGACTAAAAAGATCTTATGGATACCGTTTTACGCAACCGTCACAAGTACAAGCTCCCCGACATCGATATTGCAACACTGAGGTATTAGATTCAGTACACGCGTTTCAATGGGATGTCGAAAAAGTTATAAGCCTACGGACATATTACGTTTTAACCCCTTCATTTCTTGAAGGTTTGAGAAGGGCCTTCCATTGTTTCTATCTGGTCGTCAATATGATTTACAGTATATTTCACTTGTTTTTCGTTGCTGCCGTCACAAAAAATAACTAACCTAGTAATAGCTTTCGGACACTTACGTATTCAAGTACATTGCGCATGCATAAAACGTGTACCGCGCGTGCGCCGCCGTGCACCGGAAGTATGTAAGTTCCCGAAATGGATCGAAATTACTTCCAAGAGGCTACATTCGGGCATTTGGGGCGTATTGGTGATAACGAAAATTATGACCACTCTTATGGTCATGTTTATTATAGATTTATTTCGATAAACATGATTGGAATCTCTGCTGCCATATTTGTAACAGGGAGTAAAGCAGGTTTGATTCAAGAAGAATAGTTTTTACTTGGGGGGAGGGGAGGCTTGGAGGCTTTGTGGGCTTTGGGGTTATGGCAATAATTTTCTACATGATGCCTCGCTTACATTCATTTGAAATCAAGAAAGGGAGGGGATACTTGAACATTTCTTTCGAGGCGAGGGGCTAAGCCCCCCCCCCAGCCTCCCTCGAGAATCGCTATGGAGTAAAGGTTTATCAATAAACTTGAACCTCTCCCTAAGCTAATTAAGTATGCACCTAGCTGATTTGACATGTCTCAATAACCTGGTTAAGCTTATCGTATTTGATCCACTTTCATTTGATTTTCGCCGGACGTTAGTCTCTTTTCTATTAGTGGGTGGTAGAACTAGAATGAGGATATATTTAAATTGGAGTGGCAGAATCCAGGGTGTCGTTTCACGAAACTATCATAAGTACAAGTTCGCCGACATGCCATTCAGATTAGATTTGATTTATTTATTCTCCGAATTCACAATAAAAAACATGATATATATACAGAACATTTACAACATAATATAAATAGACATTTAAAACAAACATAATATACAATGTAAAAGAGAAAAGAAGAAGACAATAATGAAGTGGGAAGGACACCCAGTTCAGTCAAGCCATAGAGACAAGACTGTTCTTCCATGGGATCCAAGATGATTGTTATAATATTTAATATATATTGTGTAGTGAGGAACGCGTGACTAAAAAAAGAGAAGAAAACAAATTATATCTTAAAAAGATGCGTACATAAACTTATCACGTGTTTTAATGTGATGTCACGAAATTGTACTTTCGATGAAACGAAGCCTATAGGTGGCTTAGGATTTAGGAAACGCTGTACTACCTCGCTCCCCTAATTCTAATTAAATTATGGTTTTGAGGCAAGAATAATATCCCTCTCGAGATGACAAAAACGATATTCTCTCCCTGATCGTTTTTAGAACAATGTGTAAACTTTTATATGTTTGTTTTAAACCAGACAATCGTAATAATTGAAATCACACTTTAAAATTTACTTCATATTGAACCCTTTTGACGACACGAATAGGAAAGTTAAAACGCGTTTACGTGTCGTATAAATATGACTTGAGTTGTAGCAAGAAAACAACATCAGAGTAACGGAAACATGAACAGTTTGAAACAAATTTGTATGTCGTATTTACTTTTGGTATTGGGAAATCACGTCTTCGTAATGCATTCATGCAAATTAGATGTAAATAGCTGGCACATTATGTTTCTTTGGTGGGAGCATGGAATATATCTCTACCATTCGGAAATACCTTTGGAAAAAAAAAACATGTCACTTCATTCCATGAAGCCCATATGTCGGATGCGTCAAATTGAAATTTAGTTACAGCCGACCTCGCCCTTTCCTTCGGATTAGTTCAGATTGAAAGGCTAAAGAAATAACAGGCAGAATAAAATCAATTTGATATGTGAATTGCATCCTTCGGCAAACCCAACCTGCATACAAACTTTTAGCTATACAGCTTGACTCTCGCTTGTCTGAGCGCTGTCGGGGCAAAACCCAGAAACAGAAAGAAGAGGAAAATGTTCTTTTTGGTATATACTGTTTGCTGAGAGGCGGAAGAGTATTTTTACGTTAAAGGGTGTTGCAGGGATTTGCACGGTGAAAACCCGAAATCCAGAACGGCCAAAAGAGTATAAATCATAATTTAAACTTTCCTATAAAAAGCACTGTGGCATAATTTCATTCATTATTACAAAAAAAATTATAGTGATTTTTCTTTTCAAATCTGGATTTTGCAATTAGCAGTGTTATATTCATCTTGCTGCTACAGGTTTGATATTTAGATAAGTTATTAAGGGCTTGCAAATACCTGATTGGGGATTTAACACAGTTTTATTAAAATAATCAATTTTAGATCTTTTTGAATCTTAAAAGTAATAATAATAATTAAACGTTTTTCGTATAGCGCAAAACACATAGGCATAATTATTTCATGTCTCTATGTACTTTACAGAACAGAATACAGAATGAGTGGAAATCGTGCACTGGGCTCATAATTAGGAGATTTTATGTAGTGCTAAATCAGTAAGTTTTCAAATTATTTCTGAACGTTTTGCATGTTCCTATATTGTATTCCGGCAAGTTTTTCCATAAAACAGTGGCTGCCTATAAAAATACGCACTCCTCCGCGTACGCGGCGATAAGTAGGACTCTGTTCACCAAGAAAGGTGAACAGAGTCCTATTTATCGCCGCGTACGCTGTAGTGATTGGAAACGAGTGGTCATCCTAACGTATCATTTCTCAAGGAGTCTCTCAGGGGTCCGTACTTGGCCAAATCTTGTCAACTTGCTATACATCTCCTTCAAAAGTATAATTTATACCCATAACATTTACTAGATTTGTTATGCAGACGATAAGCAACTGTTCATCGCATTTTAGAGAAACGATGATGTTGATGTTATTACAGAAATATCAAATTGCGTGCGAGCGTTGCAACAAGATGTCATGCTAAATGGTGCCGAACGCGCATGCCAAATCTGACAGCACAAGGATGACTTCCTGTCATATATCAAGAGATAAAAGGATGTCATTTTTCACTGGCAAAGGAGCAGTTTCAACCCTATTAAACGAGCGGAAGCCAGATTTCGACTATGCATACAAATTCAAAGTACCCAAGTACTGTTGTAGCTAAACTGCTGCAATTATTTTTTTTAAGTTTACCAAAGAACCTCAGGTTTGCAATAGGACGATATATTTTTAAATCTTCAACATCAGTGGCTGAACTTATACAATGTGAGCCAAATGCAACGATTTTTCAACCATTTTAATAGTAGATTGCAACTCGGAGCCCATGCGAGGTTCCTATACGATACACATTTAAGAGAATAATCTAATTGACCTTCATCATGCTTCCATTATTGCTTTTTCGATTCTCTTGTAAAATTCAATTTACACTCTCATCCGTTTTCATTATCGCTTTAATACCGGTCATCATGCATGTAATTACAGCGCACATTTTGAAATAAGCAGTCGGGGAATATTTCTGTTGAATCCCTGATTGTTCTGAATAAGTCAAACTTGACATGGGTTCGCGAGACTATAAACGAAAAATCGCCTATTTTCGCCCTTTCTACTTGCCGTCCAATTAGAACTAATTTATGACGTCAATACAATTTTTATTAGAAACTCGAGAGTTATCAACGCTTTGAACCTATGGGTAATGAGATTCCAGAAAAAAAGGAAAAATTTCTGTCATGTAAGAACCTGGAGTTCAATCAAAATGGACTAGTTTTTTTAATACAATACAATTTTTATTTGAAACTCGAGAGTTATCAACGCTTTGAACCTGTGGGTAATGAGATTCCAGAAAAAAGGGAAAAATTTCTGTCATATAAGAACCTGGAGTTCAATCGAAATGGACTAGTTTTTTAATAGTTGAAAAGATAGATTCACAAAGTTTCTTTGAGAGAAGTGCCATTCGTTTCTTTTTATCATATTTGTCATAAATTGTTCATGTTTGAAGGCCCGTCTAATCAAATAATTTACAAGGTGATAGATCTCGATTCCTCTTATATATTTTTCTTTTACTTAAAGCAGACAAAGAATAGTAATTTTTATCTATTATTTAGCAATCCCCATCGACCAAGGCTTACCTATTTGCCAGGTAATATGATACACTGAAATAAGATTTTAATTCAGATGTACAAATATGAATGATTTAGCCTTTTGCCCATTGTCGTTGATATTCCAACTGCTTCGTTGTAAAAACCCGGCTCAGTGTAATCTTTTGTTTATTTATTTGTTTTATTTCCGTATAATAAAAGACAACATGCATTCAGTAAAACAATAACGAATAGAATAATAAATTACAAGATAAAATAAACGGCTGGATAGCCCATATTCAGCGGTATCTTTATAATGCCGCTGGTCTTCCATGGGGACCAGAAATGGTACAGTAAAGCAATACAATATACAAAACACAAACGACAAAGAACAATGGCACAACATCAATTTCCCAAGCAAAATATAGCAAGAAATGAAATGGCCTAGACAGACAGTAGAGAAAAGAAACTAGTATTATAGAAACAGAATTGTGTAAAGTTAACTACAAATAAATGCGAACTCTCGACATGCTCTACGGTCACTAAGGTCTTATGTCAGTGGTTCACATAATAGCTACAACCAAACATCTACAATGATTTAGGTTCATAAGCTTTCTGTCAAATGTCTCTTAAAGAAAGACAGAAGGCCCGTTCACACAAAACAATTAGTGCAATTTGGATCGCGATGCAAAGATCATTTTTTTTTTTGCGACCGTTCACACATGTCAATTTAGTACGAATTGGATCGCGATGCAAAGATTGCATCTTTTGGCGACCATCCACACACAGACAGAATTTTCGGTCGACGGCAAGAACGTTCGAACTGCGCATGCGTGAATCTCGACGATGTATGCGTGCTTGGAATCCTGGGATTTAATAAATAGATTTTTTATTCTCAACACCATGCACACACAGCGCCCGACAAACTATCGCGATTATTCTGAAAAATCGCAAGACTTCTGCGAATGGGATCGCGATGCGAATCGCGAAGATTAGCGAAATTATTCTGTCCACACACGCAAAAAAGAAAACGATTTTTGGATCGCGATGCAAAAGTCGATTTTTAAATCTCATTTGTTTCTGTAGGTGTGAACGTCCCTAATTATAATGTATCACAGTTGCATAACGTCAATGGTAACACGATATACCACTCTGAACCTCTGTAGACAAAGGTTTTTTGACAACAATTTGTCGTGGGTTTAGGAAGGGCAAGATTATATTGACTTTGAAGTATGCATCTATTAGCTCTAAAAGAAACATTTCCATTCATATATTCAGGAGTCAGGCCATGCAGTATTTTAAACATCATAATGTGCATGTGTTTAGTACGCCGTGTGGACAAAGTGTCCCATTTTAGGATATCATGCAATTGTTAATTGGATATATATGATTGCCGATTTATCTTCAAAATGATCCTCCCGCTCTATTCTGGGGTTTCTGTAACTGATCAAGATATTTATCATTAGATGACGACAAAACATTGTCTGCATACTTAAAATGCTGGAGAATAACAGATTGATATATGATTTTAAAATTTGTTTCATTTACAAAATGTCTCAACCGACCAAGTAATCCAACAATTTTTCAAATTTTCTTACACATATATTTTCAATATGAATGTTCTATTTCAATTATGTATCAGTGATTGATTACCACTAGGTATTTTGTGTTCTACATTTGAATTATATCTCTCACCCGAACTTTCAAACCTTCAAAACTAATTTATCGTGTTTTTCAGCAAATTTGTTGTTGCAATTAACATACCCACGGCTTTGATGTAGTTAATCGTGAGTTTATTCCGAGATATCCATGTATCTAATCGAGTTAGTTCCTCTTTAAAGAGAAAGACCAGTTCTGGTCATGCGATTGCATTGTGAAAGAAACGTTGTGGAATCGATCAGAAAAGGTTGATCATCTAGCATATAAGTATTGGTGTGTACTGCAAGGTTCTGGAATCATCAAAATGATAAGAAATTTGGCCCAGTCTTGGTAAAGATACAAGCACTGTACACAGAAAGATGTATATGGGACTACGCGACCACGTGCGCGATATCTATTTGGTCCCAATAGATATAATAATTTACCAAATATATCAATGAGTAGGCGGTTTCCCGACTTTCCCGGCAAAATTTGTATCATCACGTATTAGTCAAAACATATTCTTTCACATGATTGGTAATGAGAGCTTCCATTTCATTTTTCTGAGAGAGGGGCGTTTCCGAAACTGGTCTTTACCTTTAAGAAGAACTGACTGTACAACAGGCAGATTGGTATGTGAGTAATATAAGACAGTGTCATCCACATATAGATGTATTTTACATTTTTCATGCGAATGAAGCATATCATTAATTAATATGACGAACAATAATTGGCCCAGTAGAGAGCCCTGAGGCACCCTACCGGTCAATGATAATGCATCAGAAACTACATCATTAATACAAGTCACTGTCTTTCGATCAACCAAATAGCTCCTGAACCACTGAAGCGATTCACATGTGACGCCCATTTAATACTAAGAGCTTTGTCAACAGTATTTCAGTATCCGTCGAATCGAAGGCTTTTTGTAGACCGACAAAGACTGACGCTGTGTATTGATCCTGATCCATTGCGTTTTAACCAGTCGTCGGTCACTTTGACAGGCGCAGTACACGTTGAATGTTTTTTTTTCTGAAACCAGATTGGTGTGCAGATATAATGTCGTTTACATTTAAATGTTGAATGAGTTTTTTCTGTACCATTCTTTCGAGAACCTTTGAGATGCATGCAATAACGAAATGGGCCTATTATTAATCTACTCTTTTGTTGATCTACGTTCGACGAAAATAGCTGTCCAGATTATATTCCACCATTACAGAACTCAAACGATTTATCTTAATGTTTTTTCTTATGTAGAACACTTTCCTGACAATTTTGTTTGCCAGTAATTCCCAGTGGGGCATTATCTAGTCGCCAATTGATATAAGATCTACTCTTTGACTGATACAGCCCAGGTTTCAATCAACATATCAATAGAATGAGACTACAATTTGGAGCATTTTTTTGTCAGTGTAATATTCAAACGATGGAGACTCTTCGACACAGTATCCGTGGCAAAAAGGTTGCTCTAATAGCATCAGCCATGGCGTCATCACCCTGTTAACAATAACCTTCCAATGAAGTGATGAATGAAGATATTGCAATCACTCAGGGGGAATTCCCATGTTGCAAGACATCGGATGTTCTCCGCAGTAGCTTGGCGCATATTACGGAAGAAAAAAAGTAATCCATTATTTATTTTTGAATCAGTATATTATGGTCTTGAACCTACGGTAGCCTCGTCACAATTTACAATTTTCCTATGGGCCCCGTAATCACTACTACTTCCAGCATTGACAGGGGTACCAGTTAATACAACTGGGTCGAAAGGGACAAATGGTACGAATGTGGGTGAAACGCCTCGTTCAAGGATGTAAACACCTACTAAGGATGGAACCCGACGCTTTCCTATGCTAGTCAAGGGAATAATATTTAATTTCAACTTCAATTTCAATTTCAATTTTATTTCTGTTTCCAACAAAACATTACAAATCAATTAAAATCATTTACAACAATTAAGGAATACATTTTGGAAACAGAGTGGTCCACTAAAAAGCAATGCTTGTACAATTGTGGACCCCTCAAATGATAGTTAGGAATAATGGGTAATTAAATTAACAAAATTCGTTACCACAAAAAAGGAACTAGAAATAGGAAAAAGGGGGATGCCAACAGAGACGAGAACGGGACAAGAGAGTACTTCACATGACAACGATAGGAGGTCATTGTCACAATACTAAAAGTAGACAATGCCAAAAAAGAAGTGAGAGATCGGGGGTACAGAAAATAATACAAAAGATGAGCTGAATGTGGGGTTGAGAAGAAGATGAGGAAGAAAATTGCGCATTAGAAAGGAGATATGCAAGAGAGGGCCCTTTATAATATATCAACTTACATTCTGAGTCAGCGAGTAGAGGATGACCTTGTTTAAAACAAAACAAAACAAAACAAAAAAACAAGTTTAAAAAGAAAGAAATAAAATACAATACAATACAATACGATAAAGTCATTTATATAGCGCTTTTACAAACTAGCTGTTGTTTCACAGCGCTTTACATAAAAGTTATAAAAGAATCCATTGTTGATCATGGACAAAGAGGAGAGTTTTGAGACACTTTCGGAAGACATCCAGAGAAGGAGATGAACGAATAAAACGTGGAAGCTCATTCCAGAGTCGAGGAGCGCATGCCTGGAAAGCATTGTCGCCAGCTTTGGTGTATGTTCGAGGAACCTGTAGCAGGGTGCTGTCCTGAAAATAAAGTTTCTCTTTCTGTGATAACTCAAATAATCACACAGAATTTTTAATAGAACTTCCTTTTACAGACAATCGGGGCTTTCCTTCTTGTTGCAACTTTACAATAAATGATATGTTTCAAGCATTTAAAATTCACAATTTTAAAGATAAATAAGAAAGTTTACTTTAGTTATTACATGATATGTTCTGTTGAAAAACACAGTGTCATACTGTCGTTTTCGCATAAATATAAATTTTATGTAATACGCAGTCATGGTTTCATATTCACATTCAGATCCATGTATTTACCAATTCTTCATGTGTTTATGATAAGATTCAAGATTTATTAAAAAGACATCTTTGCAGCCTGATGGTCATTGAGACACCATATGATTTACATGAATGACATTACATATTGAATCACTACAGAGGTGTCGTAGGCGAGTGGTCCAAAAATTGGAGATGCGAACAACGTGGGTTTCGGAAAGGCACATCACATGTATTTTGCTTCACTCCACCTAGGTGTTTAATGCGTTTTCGGTAGCATGCAAAAGCCACGGTACTTTTCTCAGCATCGTGAGCGTCTTTAAATTGGCGCTTGGCTGGAATGCTACCTAGGGAGGGGATAATGTGCATTCACTGTGAGCGGGCAAGCCTGAATACTATGACCGGTGTAATGGTATCTCTGTAAAACGCTTAATAAAGAGACATCGTAGATGTATTAAACGCTATATGACCCAGATTGTTATTACATGAATTTGTATAATAAATGAATGAAATGAAAGGATTTAAATTCAAATAACGAACCATTATTATCGGTATTAAAGCAGTTACATGTATGTGTGCTTAATGAATGTGATATTGGGCTTGCGAAATTTCTACTTCATAGGGGAATTACCCCGCATTCATGAACAAAATGAAAAGGTCTCTCACCTTTCCATTTTCCCCCTAAATAATCTGACAAGTTTATATTTCTTGGCAACGAGTTAACACAACGGTTTGCAGTCAACTGCAAGATGTCAATTACAATTAAAGATCATCGTTGCATGCACATATAGTTCAGTCATGGTTTCAAAATTTGATTGAAATGTCATGATGCGATGACATTGCCCAATAATATGTGTTTATTAAAAAAATAATTACCTTCACAATTCGTGAATTACCTCGTGTTACCGTGTTGTATTGGGGGAAATGTGACCGAATGATATATATTGAACTGCATTGTTGCCAATTAGAGAGAGACAACAAACAATGATAATTTTTTTTTTCATGTTGCCATATCTAATTGGACTTTATAAAGCCCACTTGGATTTTCACAATGGATACGTGAAAATTAACTGTATGCTCCTGAAATAGAACAATCAATTTGCTGATTAAATTTGATTTAAATGAGAATCGTGGCATAGTTTAATGTGCATACAGTATATTGTGTTATGATTTATAGGTGTGTCTGAATTTACTTGGAGGTACTAAATATATAAAATCCCCTAAATAGATCTACATACTTTATGGAGAATAGTTATCCTCGTTGGGTGCAAAACCAGTGGGTCTGTGATAGATGCATTGCTGTTGCCTAACATAACGGACGCTTACAACCATTAATGAGTTATTAATGTAATGAGCTGCAGCCTTCGGCTATAGAAACAACTTCTTTGTATGTAGTTAAAAAAATAATTATTTTCATATTTCGGCATGATTATGATATGATTATGCATTATTCAAATGTTTTAAATAATGTTGTTTTCCACAGATAGCATATTCCTATTACGGATAAAAAGTCTATACTGTATATACTTATACATGTACTATCAAATGTCATAAAATATGTATCAAAAAGTTACAAGTATTGCTTTTGCAAATTAAACATATGGATTGATAATGCATATTTCATAGCATGCCGATTGAAAACAAGAGTATTTAGGAATGTGAGTTATTTAAAATAAAATTTATAGTAAATATTATTTTCTTTAAAATGAGCCCATTATATGTTACAGGAACGCGGAATTTTTTTTTAAAGTATAATCTCAAATTGCAATACTAGTAAACAGGTTTTGGGAAAGTCAAGTTATAAGTTAATAATGCATATTTCATAGCAAAGTAATTATGAAAAAAAGATTGAAATGAAATCTCTCGGTGCTACGAAAGAAAGGTGATCATTTTTTGAAGTTCCTTCTAAATTTTCAAGAGCAGGTCATCGGTGTTGAATTATGGGAAATGTGGGTTTTCTACACTTTTGATACCTTAGTATTTTGATGCATGTAATCAAGGAATTTTTTATGGAATGTGTCATCAAATTTTAAATTAGCATAAAATATGTCTTAACAAGTTGATGATAGCACCAGGAGATGAAAAGAGAAATATATTTCAAAAATTAATATTTCATATTTTTTGCATGAAATATGAATAATAGTTTTAAAAATATGCGACTGTTACAAATGTTTGTAATTACAATAACTCAGCATATATCTCTCTGCTCAACATGTTTTTTTTTCAAAATGAAATGAGCTCTGCTGTTTGAATAAATTGAGCTCAAAGATGCCCCGAAAAGTAATTTACCGATTTTCCTTCTTATTCATATATAATAATGATAATTACTATTGACATAACTGTCTATATATACATCTTCACTACCATTAGCGATATTACTTTAAGTAGCATAATGTGAATTGGTGACAGTGTAATATAACAAATTTAAAAAAATTGAGGATGTCTGTATGTATTAAACAGTATTTTTCGAAAAACTTGTCAAAGGTTGACAAATGAATCAATAATTCATATTTCATACCTTGCCCATAATAAACCAGAGCGTTTTAACATGTGTATTATTTATTTATTGATAGTTGCTAGTCGAAAATGTCTTAACGCTATGATTTGTTTAAGGCGCAATCATAATTTTCAACAGCCCGTCATATTTTTGAATTTTGGCGAGAAGTCCTGTTTTTTTTTCGTTCTCTATGCCTCTGTCTTTTCTGATCATCTATAATGATGCCTAGTGTAAGTTTGATAGAACTTGGTACCATTTAGAAATTTAGTGTACGAGTAAAAAAAAAAAATTCTTCGAAGAAGACTTTTTGCATACATTAACATCATTTTACAGAGACCAGCAATAGCTGTGGAAAACTGCCGCAACCCCCAACAAAAAAATCAATCGATAACAAAAATTAAAAAACAAAAACAAAAAATATAAATGATAAAAATAACAATAATAATAATAATAATACTAATAAATAATAACGATAATAATAATAATGAATACAAATAAATAGATAAATAAATCAATAAAGATAGGAATGTATTATTATAATTTCTTGTTAAGTAAATTAATGCTAACTGCGCGCAACAAAGGTTATACGCGTATTCACTTAGCTCCGTGTAATAATAGACACAAATGTGAAGCGCATTACACTTGTGTCATTATTTAAAAAAAGTGTAATCATAATAAACAAATATACCATGCACTGAGAGGCTCTAGTGGAAATTATGGATCGAGGTGGCAGGAATAGCACTATTCTATGAGGGGCGTAGCCCCGAAGAAAATAGCGCTATTTCTGTCGCCGAGGAATCCATAATTTCACTAGTGGCTTTAAATAGTGCATGATATATTTGTTTTATATTTTTCAAACGAACCTTCATAAAAAATAATAATAATATTAAATAATGATATTAATGTTCACTGTCACTGAAGTAGTGTAGAGCGCAGTTAGAGCAGAGCGTACCGCGACCGCGACCGATAGCACATTGATCTTGATCGATCGCATATATATGACGTCATCCATGGTATAGTGCCATGATATAGTGCACTATACCATGGATGACGTCACGGTTACATCATAGCAATGTTATGTTTGGTCACATGATGCTATGTTGACCAATCACTGAACAGGATTTCATTAATCAAAAATATAATAAAGGATAAATACTGTAACTAGAGTAATTCACTTTCGAGTGACTCAATTCATTATTCATTGGCTGCTTTATGCTATTCTACAGCAAATTGACAATATTTGTATGAAACTAGGTGTTTCAATTCGTATTGGTCGTGAAAAATGCTTGCAGGTTATCTTTTCCATTTTTTTCCTTGTGAAACGGTAAAGCATTTACTTTTGAAAACCGGTTAATGTGTGAGAAAATTCAGTTCAATGCGAAGAGTTATAATATACCTCCTGTATTTCAATAAAGATTAAAGTATTGACATGTGAGAGAAATATGATTTTAAAAAGATGAAATTTCACAGTGACGTTCCCATGCTGTACTAAAATTGACGGAGAAAAGAAGAAGAAGAAGAAGAAGAAGAAGAAGGAGAAGAAATAGAAGGCTTTCAAATGGACTCAACTTTTTTCGCTAGTACTCCCAGTTATTGTTACGCTATGTATAGTTAGATTTAATTTTTTGATAAACTTTCCCCATCTCTTCCTCTTTTCCTCATTATGTGCATGGAAATCCTCGGTATGTGCTTGTAGTTTGGGCTATAATGGCTTTGCCTGCAAGCGTTTGATAAACACGCTCGTTGGTTACGCGTCATCTTCAGCGTCCTCCATCCACAAAGTGGAATGGAGAATGGAGCCAGCAAACGCCCCCGCCCCCCAGGCCACTGTGAAGGGACAAGCGTGTTTCTTCTAATGCCACCTATGGATGCAACAGTGACCCCCCCCCCGACACACACACCTACACACACACACCCACACCCTCTCACACACACTGTATTCATCATAATCTACTTTTCCATTTTACTATCGTTATTCATGCCGGTACGCGATACGCTTTTCACTTTTTTCTTCAACAGTACATGTATAAGAAACAACTCGACGTTCCAAATTAAATTAAAATCGGCCATGTCGGTTGGTGAGTGCATCGCTCCTTCTCCTCATTCCAAACAACAGCAGATCAAGGCGAAACCGATAATATTATCCTTTCTTAATATCTGCTTTTTTTCTCATCTCGTTACTTAAGGAACCTCACTTCGGTGTTACAATCCTCCAGAGGAGGCCGAACAGATGTTAATGGTCGTTATTATATTTCGTTATAGCTGTAATGTCGTTTTCAAGAGCGTTTCGCCAATAAAGCCATGTTTTGAGTGGTTTCAGGGAGCGTGAGGGTCATTAATCCTACAATCACTACTTCTTGAAGTACTTTTTATGAATTTTGCGATATTTTTTCTTGCACTCATCATTTTGAAACGAAGTTATCGAATTCCGAACTAGAAAGAAATATACAATTTTAAGTTCCATCCACCATAGCTCTTCTATTAATTGCATCAAAAGGTGGTGAGTGATGAAAAGCACTTTCTAAAGACATTTTCAAAGGCCCCGTTAAAAAAGATTGTTATCAATAACAACTGCCACAGATCTGACGCAAAACTGTCTATAACCATTCAAATGTAAGAATTTCAGTAGCTTATAACAACTATTGTATCTTATCATTGTAAAGAAGCTTTCTGTGATTTCTTGCGATTCCCATGACGCACGATTTGCAACTTGCAATTTGGATTTTGGGCATATCTCTTTGAACGTTTTAAATAAAAGATTAGTTCATTTCGAGTTCACAAAAAAACGTTTCTTCTTATCAAAATGTAATGTAATTGCAAATTTTTCGACTCGTGCGATTTGAATTCAGGACAAATAGCGACTTGAACCTGCTTATGGTGATCAATTTAAATGAGAAATGTAAAGGATATGCATCTCAATTTAGGATGAAGTAAAGGGATGTGTGACTAGAGTGCCCATGCATGCCTGCGCAACGCCCTTGTCTGCGCATTATGTATGTTCTAATAAAACAACATAATAAAACGCCATGCACCCACAAGACAGTTTATCTTTATCATAGCAATAGGTATTCATGCAAAAATCGAGTAAAACTTTGTAGAAAAGTAGGTTATTTAATTCACAGGCCTCGAACGCTATCTTTCATGTTTAACAAAAAAATCATGTAAAATGAATGAATGTGCAGATATGAGACCCTTTCTTCTATGTAATATCAAAATGGCACGGCAGTCTTTTCCTTGGAAAAAATACATCGCTCTTGCCTTAATTGACGGAATTTTGGGCACACGTCCTCTTTAGAATATGAGAAATAATATCAGCTTGAGCATTAGAGAATGTTTTTTTTTAATAATAGGCTATTATGTAAAATAAGTAGAACAGGTAAATATGCATGTGACACCTGTTTTACACATTTTTACACAATAGCAGTGAATGGATGTTCCTTTGTCTACCACAGCAATTGTTGAGGGTAGAATGAGGAATTGTATATTTTGTCCTCTTTCTTTGTCAGTCATGTTCATGGTGTTATACAAAATGTATTACACACAACAAAAAACTAAGTGTACAAAGAATCAATTATTTTCTATTTGTTTTCTCTTTTGTCTATATCTTTCCACAGCCAACCAACCCCGGTAAGCCAAACCAGGGCCTGGCTGCGTCGGCTTTCTACCAGAGCCTCTACAACGGTCCTCCCAAATCATTCCTGATTGGCAGTTTCTACTCGGAAGATTCGGGAATCCTCTGTGAGACCGTCAAGTATTGGAACGTTATTCAGGTATCAACAAAATTACTACAGTTCAGTACTTCAAGTTACACCGCCAAACCGACTCTAGATCGAATTCAAACCAACTAATTCCTGGCCTTCGGTGTTATAAATTATTTTGTCGGTCTATTATCGGGGCATGATATTAAACACAGAACGCGGGCTTCAGTTATCCGCCTGGATTGGATTCGAACTCACGATCTTTGGTTCGACAGTCAGACGCTTTACCGACTGAGCCACCTCGCCGTCTTAAGTTTATAGATTGTGGTTTTCCCATGGAGTTTATTCAATTAAATATTCTAAACACACGACTTCATATAATTACTTCTTGTCCTTTGATACTGTGATCACGTTGTGATAAGCATACACAAAGTTTAATTAAAACACCGACCAAATGTATCACATGTAGAAAGGACAATTTTAATTGAACCCATTTTGAAGTTTTATTTTTTAAGTATGGTAAACTCACAATTTAAAAAAAATGACCATCAAGTAGAAACATTACTTCTTAGTGTTGCTCTCCACTTGGCCCACTTAATCTTGGTTTCCCCAATTACCATGCGTACTGTCAATATTTGTTGATGATAATAACAACAACTGATACATAATTTTGGTGAACATAGTAAACATAGTAATTTATAAATTGTCAACATACAGTGTATATGATTAAAAATCTTGTTTTTCTTATGTCTAAGTGTTACGTCGTACATTAAAAAAAATATATGAAAGGATTACAGGTAATTCAACTATTTAAAAAAAAAAAATCGGACCAGGCTTTATAAAGTGCAGACAACACAACAATAATAATGCTTTGGTTGTATCTAGTCTTGAGGACCAAAACAAGGTAATTACGGGGGGAAATCGGTATTTAAAAAAAAAGAATACTTTTCAATTAAGATTTTTTTTTTTTAAACTCTCCTTATTCCTGACTGCCCAACAATAAGAGCACAATCACTATATATTCTAAATGCGTTTAACTTTTGAGCACACTCGTGTGGTATTGATCGGGAAATTATAAAGGGGCACGTTCTTAAGTAACGCCTTCACATCTCATTATTCTAATGAATCCCGAAGGTTGACAATACGAGGACCTAAATTGGTGGGAAATTGAAAAGGGGCTCGTACTTCAGATATGTTTTAATGGCGTACTATCAGGGCATGCTCTGAAGGATAGTATACTCGAGCATACATATTACCGTGAAAAAATAATCGTTCACCGTCTTCAATTAAGTATCATAAGTGTATATTCCGAAGATTGGTAAATTCAAGCACACAGGTTACCGTGAAACAGTGGGGAAGTGGGATCCACTCATTTAGGGGGCATTCGAGCGATGGTGGGGGCCCCATCGGTCTCTGAAATCCGATGTTACAAGGCTACCGATTAGGGGAGGGTGCGGGAGGTGGTCCAGACAAACACCCTTCCTCCCCCTCGCAAAACATTTATCAGAACAATGAGATATATCGTAACAAGGACAGATTCAACGGGATCCCCGATAGGGTATACTTAGAGACACCCCCCCCCAAAAAAAAAGGCGAAAACAAAGTTGCTATTGAATATAGGTAGGGGGAGATGGAATTCACTTTACCCCTATATAGTCCCTGCTTATCATGGTATAGCCTATAATAAAGTTGATACATTCACCACCCTAAAAGTGTGTCAACATAAGAGTCATCACCTAGAAGACTCTAAATGACCTCTAGGGACATGTCAAACTTGTCATCATATCATACGTGATATGTCTCGAAGTCGATATAATTCATGTAATTCATGTTTGCGAGTGCATTGGTGAATATACACTGCACGCAGGTTTAAGTCACAGTCGGATAATGGGCAAAACTTGTCAAGTTCATTATCTGGCTCATGGTGACTTAACCGAAGCCGTCAAGTTGCAGGATGATAGGTGCATAAACAGCCACAACAAAAGCGGGTCTTGTAATGAAAAAATGAATAAATGCATAGTTGTTTTATACAACAAAACTCCTAGATCATTGTTTTTTGATCTATGAAGAATTTCAATTTTGTTTCGTGTAATTTCTGCCGGCAAATAAATCCAAGTTTAATAGGCATACTCTAGCGTGCACACAGAAATATGCACATTAACCTCTACACGCACTGCTGCGCATCGCATTGTCGTTGGATAGTAAGCAAATAATTAATGTTGGTGAAGGTGATGGAACAAACTATCACTTCCGAGGCGATCTGGATGTAGCTATTTCGCTTCGGAAAGATAGCGTATACATTCAGATCGCCGAGGGAGTGATAGTTTGCCATCGCCTGAAACCAAAAGGTGATTATTTGCTTTATATTCCACATCGGAAACATTTCACTTCTTCCATCATTTTAGAGCAACAAGTCATCAATTAACAGCTAGCAAATGGTGTACGATACGTACAGTGCATGCAGTACGTAATACGTAAGTACGTATACGCAACGTATACGCAACGTATACAATTAAAGTGCGTTGTACTATGTAGATAGTACTACTATCTACACAGTGCAACGCACTTTCACTGAAGATAGTAGTACTATCTACACAGTGTAACGAACTTTTCTTCTCCCATTAATGATGAGCGAACTATCTTTCATCGCGTGATTTACTTTTGACCAATCGTAGAGCAAGATTCTTTTAGTATGTGGAATATAATACTATATACAAATATATCCTGCCATGAGAGGCTCTGGTTAAAACTATATGGGCCAAAGGTGACTGTAACATCACTATCACAGTCACCGAGGGACCATGTACTAGTAGTTTTAATTTAATCCAGAGACTCGAATAAAGGCAGTATATATTTGTTTTATATACTTCCTTCATATATTCATTGTTCATTGATTGGTTAAAAGATTTTGCTGTAAAAATTAAAGTATTCAAACTTACCCGCTGTAGCCATTCCTGTCGCCATGTCATTTCCTGCTTGAACAGTTCAAAGTTTATACTAGTTCCATAAAATTCAAATTAAAAAATTATCATCCGGTAAGTTCCAATCTTCAGCAGTTAAAAAGTCAATATTCCAACAATATAACAGTATTAACAGTAAAATTCCACATTGGTTTGAACAAACAGTTTCATAACTTCAACATACCACCACTACTCCTTCACACTAACACGCGCGCACACTCACACTAGCGCATATTATATCCTGCATCAAAAATGTATTCGTTTTTGATTGCTTGAGAGCTCGTCACGTGACCAGAAATATTTCAACTATCTTAATGTTGCTCTGAAAAAGTACTATTTGCGGAGTTTTTTTTCCAATTTGAAAATTTTATTTTATTTTATTTTTAATCTAATAATTTTTTTTAATATTTTGTATTCTTGAATGACAAGGCGTTGGTTGTATATGTTTTCATGTCGTATATTGAGCAACACGGTAATCCCCATGCCTTAAATCTACTTTCCAAGTGTTCGTGTATCTACGATGTTTGGTCCCTAGGCACTGGAATATTAATGGATTGCTCGAATCAAACCATCGTTGCTATATTTGCTTTCTGCCCTATTGAGAGTTCGGTGCAAACTGAACAAAAAACCCTGTAAAAGCACTCGACGCGCCATCAAGCGTGAGCATACAATTTGGTTTCCTCGTCGGAATATCGTAGAGGAAGCATGCAAATATGTCAAATTAAAGCAAACGTCATCACATTAAACGCCTTTAAAGAGAACGTTACTCTGCACAGTGGCGTAATGAGCAAAAAAGTTTTGGGGGGCTGGCAGACAAAAAAAAATCCGCATCACCCCACTCTTACATGAAGGCCCCGCTGAATTACGGTCAGATGAGCATATTTTGATACCTCATTATTTTGTGACACTGGCAGGTCACTATTCTTTCTTTCTTTCTCTCTTTCTTTCTATTTCTCTTTAGCAGGGGCGGATCTAGCTTTTTGCTAAGGGGAGTTTGACCAAATGACGATGCGGAGCATCGTCCACGAGCCGCAAAGCGGCGATGCGATTTTGAGGCTATTTTGAACCCCCGGCCCGTAAGTGATGTTTTCCTGGCATCTACTAACACATTGGAGTCCATAAAAAGCAGTGCATGACAACGTCTTTTAAAATCAAGTAACAGTTTAATACACAGTTATCATGTGTTTGGTTAAGTTACCAGATGAGTTGAATATCTTCGTTGAACATCTTCAGTGTGCGTTCTTTCTTTCTTTCTTTTTTTTGTTGGCGGCTCAAGGGGAGGAGGGGGGTTTAAACCCCCTACCCCCCCCCCGTAGATCCGCGCCTGTTTAGTATACTCTTTCCAAACAAGTGGGGGCGGAGCTCGAGGCCCCGGATCCCGTCGTTCTGCGGGCCCTGCCATGTAGGCCTCTAAATAAGCATATTTCTTGCCTGACTGTAAATTTAGGAATTTGTAATTTTCCAACAAACGCATAAAAAAGTATTATTTACTAAAAAGTGAGGAAAAATCTCGGATAATTATGTAATTTCAACAACATTTGTAAATCACCGGTATCGAATTAGATATGAACCACGTTTGAATTTTATTGTGACACTGGCAGGACACTAATTGGCTCACCCCGATCTACACCTTGTTGGCGGGAAAATCGCAACTGATCTCCCTACCTATCTTCTTTCTCTCTTTCTTTCCTTACCTTTCCCTCCCCTTCCCTTTCCCTTCCCTTCCTTCTCTCTATTTTAGGTTTGATAGGGAGGCAAGGCCTTTCGCCCCGATCCACATGTTATTGGCGGGATTAATCGCAACTGATCTCCCTTCTTTTCACCCTTTTCTTTTCTTCTTCCTCTTTTTGTTCCCTTTTAGCCTCCTATTTCCTTTCCCTTCTCACTTTTTTTTGGCGGGAGAAGCAAGGGCCTTTGCCCCCTACCGATCCACAACTTGTTGGCGCGAAAATTGCAACTGATATCCCCCTTCTTTTCTTTTCTTCTTCCACTTTTTTTCCTTCCCTTCATCCCCTCTTTTCCTTTTTCCTTCTCTCTCTCTCTCTCTCTTTTTTCCCTTCCGCTCGCCCCCCCTGGATCCGCGCCTGTGGAACATTCCCTCCGGAAATGACCCTCCTCGCCACATCCAAAACAAACCCTGGGCGAAGGCGACTGCGCTTTCCCCCGCGTAGCGCCTAGAGCTGCCGCGGTCTTCTCTTAAGCTCTTCTCTAGGCCGGACATACGGGTATCCAGACTTTTCGCTAAACTGGATATACGGTTATCTACTAGTGTTACTGTTAGTGGACACTAAGGCCCATTAGTGACTATAAAAAAACATATGCTCTTCCTGGCTATTTGGGAATGTGTCAGTTTGCAACAGAAATGGAGAAACGCGCATTTTGTTGAAAATCATGTGATATCACAAACATTTATAAATCACTTGTATGGAATTGAAAATAAGTCATGGTTTAATTTTATTTGGGGGCTAGCGCCCCAAGCCCCACCAGTACGCCAGTGACTCTGCATGTACTGTATCCCCGTAACACCAAGGAGACAGACACCAGGGCATCGTTGCACGTAATCGTCCTCAGTACAAGTTCGTCATTCCATTGAAACGCGTGTTAATAGGATGTCACTTAACTTGTACCCATGACGGTTTCGTGAAATGATAGTTAGAGGGCCCGGAAACGTCACACAACCATAAGTTAGCGGTTGATTACTATTTTGAACTTTCTGACCACTTTATACAACTAATCAATCGTACGATCAATTACTAAGCATTGTTTTACGGGGCCCTGACCGTCTCCCCCCTCCAAAACAAAAATCACCTTACCCCGGATGGCCAAGAATCGGTCAGTTTGGAGTTGGTATGGATTCAGTTTGGCGATGTGACAGGTGTATAACAAGGGGGTACCCTAAACATACTTTTTAATGTGTTTTTCCCCTGTGAAATAATTTCGAATTGAAGCAGAGGTGATTCTAAAAGAATAATGGGAAGTGGAAAAGGCTGTGGGGCC
The DNA here is from genome assembly GCA_037976565.1 of Mesocentrotus franciscanus. NCBI lineage: Eukaryota > Metazoa > Echinodermata > Echinoidea > Camarodonta > Strongylocentrotidae > Mesocentrotus > Mesocentrotus franciscanus. The sequence goes on along the minus strand of CP137674.1, from coordinate 23,485,989 downwards.
GGGGTGGGATCTGGTTCTTGCATTCATTGTCTACATTTGCTTCGCTTTATTTTATAGTGAATACTTTTTTGTTGTTGGGGGAGCCACCCAACCCCCCCTCTCTCCCCCTTTAGAACCGCTACTGATTCGAAGAACATTCTTTGTTGCTTCATTTCATGTTGGCCTCAAAATAAATCGTATTTGGTGTGATTATTAAGCCCAAAGTCGTCGCACATTCTTTTTTTTAAAGGGGCAATTAAATCGTGGTTTTAGACTTTGCTCAATATATTTCGAAGAGATTATGCATCCACTATATATGGTAATTTATTTTGGTAAATGTGGATTAAACGAAGCGAGATTTATACGTTTGCATAGATGAGGCTTTCGGCTGACAATTCTTATCCAAGGTTCTTGACAGTTACAAAATTTTAACTCGCATTTCTGGGTGGAAATTATGAGCTCAAATTTTCCAGATAAACTGTATATTTGGTCCAGAAGTGTTTCATTTACCATCGAAAATAATTTCGAAACATCAATCTAGCATTGCCTTATGCGAGTTCGATACCCTTGTCAATCTTCTATCGAGGTATTCGAACATTATTATTACGTAATCCGAACATGATTTCTACGGATATTCAATACTGTATTGATATTACCCATTAGGTAATTTCTCTCGGCGTTAGTGTTTTATTACCCAAACCAAGGGGTTAGAATAGTACTCAATCAGAATCTGATCGCAGCAAGGGAGTCGGACAAGGAAGATGTATGGCGTCGCGACGTACAAACGATCGCCATCGGGCTGCTATCATACAGCAAGGACACGAAGCCCCTTCATGCTTCATGGGATAAACCATTTCTTGATGATGGTGGATTGTTCTCGTATAAAATTTCAATTCATGCACAGCAGCAATCAAATGTTCAGCATGCTTTGCACCCGTGTCAATTTCGTTCTGATAAAAAAAATACACGTCCTCCAGAGAATTGCCTAACGGGTTTTTGATCAAAGGAGCGTTGTTAACAAATATTAAACAATCCACAAGGCTATTGACCACACAGGGGAGCTGTGACAGAAAGGAAGGAGTGCTCTTTCTTTATAATTCGAGATTTCAAACGTTTTCTCAGGATCTACCCGTAGAAAGCAATCATATTGTGGATTTTAAATTTGCATGTAATATTGAGTTTGACAATGGGTTAAATCGTTCAAAAATATTAATCGTGCAGTATATGAAACGTCTGGACGCAGTAGAATTATGTGAAACTAGCAAATAAATAAATTATTTTGCCCATACAAACCCGTTATTTAATTAATTTGAAACATTTACAATTCTTTAAATAAACACACAACAGAGTTTGATCTTCATGTTTAAATACATGAATAACCTGCTTCCTGATTCATTTAAGATTGTTTTGTATTAGATAGAACTATTCATTCTTATCCTTCTCGGAATTCATTAAATTTTCATTTGATTATTGATCCTGCATAAATCAACGAGACATCATGGTCTAGATTTATAGAATGCACTCCCAGACTCAATAAAATCATGTAAAACCCTTATATCATTTAAATTCAATATGAAGAAAGCATTTTTTTCAGAGTACATTGTCTAATCTTGATCTGAGTGCTTAATTAATATTCAATATGATTTCCAGATTTCTATAAAATATCCATCACTTTATTTTATAACTCCCGAATTATTATATAAGTTTTCTGTGTCAGATATGAGCATATTTTCATTTTTCATTATCATCATAATCATGAACATCATCACCATCATCATCATCACCATCACCATCATCATCATCATCACCATCACTATCATCACCATCACCATCTTTTTTATCATCAATCAACCGAACATTCAACACTGCATATAAATTACAGTTACTTAAAAAAACGTTTTCATAGTGCATATATAATGGCTAAGCCACGAGCAACGAGAGCTTACGAAATCGATTTGCAGTTTTATTTCAAGAATGATGTTTGATTGAAAGTGTATTGTAATTTTGACATGCTTTCAATAGAAGTTGTGTTATGTATAAATGATCAATGTTACATTACAAGCGCTGACTCATTTGGCTTACGAGTTTATGCATGAGTAGTTTACATTTATTCTATTTAATTGCCCTGAACACAACGGAGTACAATGGTACATAAGGATACAAGAAAACAGAGTATATTACCAAGCGCACTAACCAAATTGTATGCAGGCTTCACTCAATTTTCGTTTGATAGTTTATGAGTATTTACGTTGTTCCAAATACCGCTGCCTACTACAAAATAAACAGTTCAGACTTTACTCAAGCTTGAATCCCTCGAAATACAAAACCTTACTAAAAACGCAAAATTAGCTTTATCTTAATAATTTTTGTTTAAACTTTCCTACAGATATCCTTTGGGGCTGCCTCTCCTCTCCTGAGCGATCGTGTGAAGTGCCCCTCCTTCTATCGTATACCGCAGTCCGCCGCTCAGCAAAACGTTCCGCGTTTACTTCTCCTCAACATGTTCGGCTGGAACCGCGTCGCAATCATACGTCACAGCAACGTCTTGTTTACTGCGGTAAGTCTCATTAACGTTGATTCTGCATGGTTTTATGGGCGAGTCCAGCATTGACATGAATCGGGAGGGGATTATTCTTCTTTTCCCCCTAACATTTACTTTTCAAAAATCAAGCCAGCTTTCCCTTACTTGCCAGAAAGGGGACTGGGCATAATTTCCCCAAGATATCCTTTATCTCCCCCCCCTCCCCAAGAAGGAGTGGTGGCCCCTTTGGCTGACACTGAATTTCTCTTTAAAGTTTTCAGTGTAATTGATTTTAAGCCTGAAAAGATCATGTCATTTTCAATCAATATTAACCAGACACCTTCGAAAGGGATCATCTACCTCCTATAATAAATCGTAATTAAGACCTCGCTCTGATTGTGTCGGCCAGTTGTTACTATCTCATAAACTTTGACCGTGATATAGTGAAGCAGCTCATAACAGTGGCCATGTACTACTTATGAAATCAATTTCGTCAATTAATGTTTGATTGGGCAAGGATAGGTAGAGATGATTATTCATAGAATTGTAACACCCTTCTATATTTATAACGTTTACCTCAGCTACATGTGAAGGATTTTATAATAGCTCATAAGTACATTTTCATATACGATTCAGAATATTTTTACCGATAGTTTACAGTAAATTTAATAAGACACATGGCATAACCGTTATACATATATCATACCAAAATATTATACTGATTTACTTAATACGCTGTAAATCCCTCGGTTATTGTTCTATGAAATGTAATATTAAATTGGAACACGATCGCAAAGACTTTCGAGAAATCAACTCAAGGGCCATTTCAGAATGGCCTACTTTATTGTCTATTCCGTAGAAATCATGTTCGGATTACGTAATACGTTATTGTAATGTTCGCACATTTTAGTAGGAGATTGACCTATAAATTGACATTGATTGATGTTGATTTTCCAGAAGTCTTTTGTGTATTTATTCAAGGATATGTATTACGTAATGTATTCAATATTGATGAACACAGACTATGGAGAATCTCCGCGACAGACTGGTAGAAAACAACTTCACCATCGTTGCCAACGAGCTCTTCGACGAGGATCCATCATTTGCTTTGAACTACATCAAGGTGAGAAAAGTACATTCACCCGTCATTCTCATGCAGCGGTATGATTAATAGGATTCTGATTTCCATCAGAATTTCATGTGTTCCATTAGTGCCTCTATTTCAGCAACGTTTGCGATCCTAAACGCTTATCAGATAATAATTTGAGCATAATTGATAAAAGTAATATTTGACACATATAGACGATCTATCTGGAAATCACTTAGAAACTTCTTCGATGTACTAATCGCTTTTTTATTAACCCAGAATTTATTGCCCCGCCGCTTGCTTTGTCGGAAGCATCTTTCCCCTGCCCCCTCTCTCTCTCTCTCTCTCTCTTTATATGTCAAGTACTCTCTATTTCTCACCCTTTGTCTCTCACTCAATCACCCACTCTCGCTCTCTCTCTCTCTCACACACATTCTCTCTCTCTCTCTCTCTCTCTATTCTCTCACAGTCCCCGCTCTCTGTCCCTTTTTACCTTTGTAATGGCTCACAAGCGAGGAGTCTTAAGATTTGTATGACACTGAAACTAAGTGTTCGTATGCTTTTGAGACTTTCGTTATTTGCCAAAGAGCTGGCTTACAATAATGCATTTATTATTCTTGTATGACGTTTACTGTTATTTGGATATTGCTAGTCGTTTCTTTTCCAACAGTTTGTGAATTTATTGCGATATTGACATTTCTTTTGGACGCAGCTTTCCATTTCTGTCCGGCACGTGTCGGAGATTCGAACCAGCGACCTTTAGTGTAATGCCGAGTCTTATATCCAAGATACTCATCTATCGTCCTGTCAATATGATTCGGGAATATTTGCATGCACGTTTTATCATAACGTAGGAGGGTCCAGAGAGATACAGAGCGAGAGAGAGAGAGCGAAAAGAAAACATTTAATTATATCTCTTCATTGGTTTTGAATATTTCAGGAATTTTTATACCATCAAAATCTTTACCAATTTCACTCTTTATTCACGTCACACTGTTACGTATAAACCAGTCCGTCAAATGTAACGATGAATACAACATTTAGGTTCATTTGTGTTTTTAACGCAGCCAAGATATTCGCTGTTCAGAATCATAAACAGCAATACAGAAGCAACATAAACAACGACAGCAACAACGACAACAACATCAACATCAACAACATGTGCTGTATAGGCGCTATCAAATGATGGTTTCAATTACCTTGTATACAAATAGTAGATTATAAAATAATTACCCCTCTTTGTTAATATAGGCTAACTAAATTGAAAATACCAATCAGTATGATTGATATAATCCTGATAATATCGCATTTGCATTGTTTGTTTTCTCTGCCTGACTATGAACAATAGATGCAATCTGGCAATTCATTCTTATTGTGCATCTAATGGAATTGCAAATCTTTATATATTTTTTTGTTTTTGTTTTGTTCGCTAGTGTAATTTAATTTGCTGCCGTGAATGGGAACTCGATGTACATGTACTTCCATTTTTAAAACCAGATATAGCTGAAATTCTTATGGGCGATATGTATGAAAGAATTATGGGCGGGTCAATTGTTTTGTATAATTTTTTAAATTTTATTTATGCAACCTGAAAATTGTATTTTTAAACTCGAGTGCGAACACCAATATTAGCCACCGCGTGAGCACACAAGCCCGTATTATTTTTGTTTCCTCTCATAACTTCTTATCAATCTTTGTCAATGCTTGATCCTTTAATCTACTAGGATTGAAATAATCTGGGTCTCCCCTTTGTAATCTTTGGTCTGTCGCTTACTTTTCCCCGGAAAGATTGGAAGGATCTCCTATGATCATTATAGGAGGACAACCAATATACGTTACCCCGGTTCTAATTCTTATTATTTTATTCAATCCTATAGATAGCAATAATGGAAAATATGTTTCTATATGTTTTGCGATTTTGCAAGGACAAATAAGATGGCTATACTTCCATTTATATTAAGTTGGCGCTGTAAAATTGGCTCACCAACTTGGCCATTATGTTTTATTCACCGCAGCTTGAACGTGATGGCGACCTCAGAATAAACCTATATGGGTGACCAAACCTATGACATATATAATCAGAAAGAAATTGATTATAACAGCCACATGCAGGAAATAAATTTCTTAAAGGTACTTTATACCATTTGCAGGTCAAAAAATGAAAAGGTTCAATTCCAACGGCATTTGAAAGACAATACTTATTTAGAACTTCCCTCAAAACGAAAGGGTTTGAAAATGTCTTTTTGTGGGAAAATAACGACCATTAGTTGTCGAATCGACATATGTGATTGCAATCACCTAAGTAATAGTCTGATTTTCAGACCCTTGTGCCGATTGGTTGTACGTTTTGTGCTGCACAAAGATTCAATAAGTTTAGTTTTGGCCATTACAAGTATAGTGAGTTTTTGATGTAGACAAATGCTCATGTACCTGTTACAGCTCATTTTATGTATGTTATTACCAAAGAAAAAAAGATGTCAGTCAGTCACTCAATAGTGTTTGACAGGGAAGTCTAGAAAGTAAACGGGTTTCCTTGCATAATTTGAATACTAGGACACTGCTAACGTTTAAATTTCACAGATAGGACATACATGACATATTCATAATTCCTGCCAAGTTCTATAGAATTTGATGTTGGCTGCAAAAGAGACATAGTATCTTTAAAGGTATAAAATGAAATACGGCAAGTTTAAATGTGTATATATTGTAAGTGTATATCTTTTGTGAAACGTGATCTTTATGTTCTTATTATGTATGTGCATGTGCAAGTGTGTGTGTGTTTGCGAGTGTTTGGGTTTGGAGCACTTATTTAATTATTATTTTTATGCTAATAATGATTTACGCTTCATGGCAGCCTTGAAAGAATATATCATAGTACATGGAGTTTGAAGACTATTCGATAGGTCTGGGCCATGGTGTCTGGTAGATTTATGCGCAATTAGCAATTTTGCATATGGAAATTCTGAGCGTTTCGTGGCGGATAAGGATGAGTTATGTTGTTTATAACAAGCAGGTTGTGGAATGCCGGATGAAGTATGTTATTGGAGTATTTGGACATAAAGAATGGAACCTGCAAAGTATTGACATAAAAAAAAACTGTTAACGTTTTCAGCTTCTAAAATAAGGGTTCTGAATTTCCAAGAAAGGATGATCCGGTACAAATGCGAATAGCCTTTTTGCAAATAATGAATGGGATTTAGTTTTGTTTCCCACAACTTGCCCAAACAATATTAAAATAAGTACTATATGGAAGTATATATAAATATACATATATATCTATTTCTCACTATCTCTCTCTCTCTCTCGCTATCTTCATGAATGGGAAAGTATCTAATACCAATCCAATCCAATCCAGGAATTTGTAAAGCGCCAATATCTAGTTGCCTAAGCGAAGGCGCTGATGAGACTGAAAAACTACCAAAAACGTCTGTTCATGATTCTAACTGGGAAAGACAAAAAAGCAGTGACTAATTGTAAGCAATCTGAAATAGGTAAGTCTTTAGTAGAGTTCTGAAAGTGGATAACTGGTGACAAGGGTGAAGGATTTTCGAGAAGACTATACCACAATCTCGATGCACAGGCAGTAAATGTTCGATCACCTAGAAGAGAGCGTGTTCGAGGACTCTCAAGCAGGTATTTACCTGCAGATCGCAAATTAGTTCGAGGGTTACAAATAGTCAACAAATCTGAAATGTACACAGGGGCATATCCATGCATTGCCTTCTATGTTAATAAAAATATTAATAAAATACCTCTTGCATACGAGGCGCCATTTCAATTGAGCATTACCAGTGGTGACATGTGCTAATCGATCCGATGAAGGAAATCACAGCGAACGCCAGTTAATCAACGAAATGAATAAACGTTCATTTGAATTTACTGTTTTTATGGTGCCACTCTTTAATGGCGCGTGCGTTAACGACATTGAGAGTCGCTGACACAGTCTTATAAATAGGGACTTTTAGATTTACACGACGAGAGCGTGGACTGCCGCGTGTGACATTGTGTTAAGGCACACGGCAGTGCCTTAAAAGTACGTCACATTACCTTAAAAGGATGTCACACGTGGCGGTCCACGTTCTCGTCGTGTAAATCTAAAAGTCCCTAATAAAGGTAGATGACACCTCATGTGCAACAGGCGAATGACGTCTTGCCTAACGTCAGGTTCGTGCACTCTATTGAGTACCTGTTCATCAACAAGGAGCCATTGCAGCCATTGCGGCTGCGTTATCATCTACGCTAATAAAGTATGTGAAAGCAAATAGCGGATACGCCAACTAAAAGCGTCGTTTGCACTTTTCAGTTTGCGATCAATTTTTGTACATTACTCTTCTGGCGCATGAAAGGCCGCGGCAATCACTGTCCTACGTCAGGCAGATTACGTCTCGTGTGTAGCGAGCACAGATTTTTAAAAATTTTAATTGATAATTGAATGATTATTATTGTTAATATTTTTACAAGTATCAAGATATCACAATAATCATCGTTTACCTTAAGAACTTGTCTAGAGGTCTGCGTCTCTAAGATGGCGGTCTCCTGCATTTTTTAATTTTGAAATGATTTGTGAACTATGTGTTTTTGAAAGGTTAAGTTAATTAATTGATTTATATTATAATATGATTACATATGTATTTTGACTTTTGTTGATGATATATATATTTATCTAGTTTGTATATGACGTTTTATGTTGAAAAATTCAGAAATAATATCAAACAAACAATATATATACATCTATATCTGTGTGTGGGCATGTGTGTAGACATGTGTGTGTATACGTATGTGTGTATATATAGAGAGAGAGAGAGAGACTTTTTTCTTTTTTTTCTCAATAGTTTTTTTTTATTGATTCCAAACAATACAAATCAATCTTAACATGATTTCAAAACATTTTCATAACATAGATTGTACGATTGATGAAAACAAAAATGAAATCAATTGTAACATAAAACAAATGACCCCATCCAACCAAACACACTACTAAACCCCCTCCCTCCCCACCATGCAACACACACACACCATCCGACCATACTTCCACCCATATACGCACACTGTTCCTAGCCCCCTCAGAATACCCCAAATTGGAGCGACAGAAAAACAGAAACTATTTATTTACAAAAAAAAGAAAAATAACAAAAAAAATCATTTAAACGAGGCTACAATAGCAACAATAGCCCAGTGTTAAAAGTTCATGAAAACTTCACTTGTTCCCACTTCTGTAAATGTAAGGCCAATTTGCCTGCCCTCCCTGCAATATTCTTTTCTTCTTCCCTAAATTCCAACAGTTCTCTTTGAAACTCCCCCAAAGACAATATTACGGATATACCCCTGCATCTATATATCCAATATTTCATTGCAAAAATAATTGTATTAAATATCTTTATTCGTGGGGAATTACCGGACAACCCTAAATGAATATCTATCCAGTCGATAGACCTTAATTCCCTTAGCTCAAACTATTACATTCTGCCATAACCTTTGAACCTGTGCACACTCCCAGAACAAGTGTAAATATGTTTCAATCTTTTGCTTACAAAGTGAGCACAAGTTATCTACAACAAAGCCGAATCTGAATAAGTGTTCTCTAGTATATATTGCTCCATGAAGCAGTTTATACTGAATTTCTCTTAGTCTGTTAACAAGAGTACATTTCCTGGGCCTACTAAATATCTCCCTACATACCTCATTTGAAAAATCTGAAAATTTCCGTCCATCATGAATCTTCAAAACAAATAAATGTTGTAACTTCTCTATAAAATATTCATAAACCTTCCTCGATAATACATCTAGAGGAGATTCACAGTACTGTTAAACTGCATTAAAATGTCATACTCTTTTACATCCACTAAACTCCAGTTATCCTTTTTTCCGCTTCTCAAAATAGCTTCCCCAATATTCCATACATCAACAATTTTGTTTCCTTTTAGCCCCAAATGTTGAAAATGAGATATTGCCCGCATACCATTTTCAGCAAAAATATCTTGAATTGAAATTATATTGCGTGTAAACAACTCCTCATCAAAAATCATTTTCTTTCCCAATAAGAAATCTTTATTGTTAAAAATAATTGGATTATTCTTTTCTTCAAAATTCCTACAACCTTCTAACTCTTCCCATGCTTTGATCATTTCTAAATAGAACTTAGGTACTTTGAGACTTAATAACCTGGAATCATAGTTACACAAAAAAATAAATCTACCCCCTACCATCTTGAAGCAGAAATCAAAGTATAGCTTCCATCTCATAGATTTTTCTCCGTACAATAGTCTTTTCACCCACATTACCCGTTGGGTTTTTACAAACGAGTCAAAATTAGTCATTCGTAACCCTCCTTCATTATAACCTTGATACAATATTAATCTCTTAATTCGATCTTTCCCATTCCATATAAATTCAAAACATATTTTCTGTATTTCCGATATGACCCACTTTGGAACCACTAGTGAAGCAAAAACGTAATTTAAATTACATAATGCATATGTTTTTAATAAATGAATTTTTCCAAACACCGTAAGGTCCCTCTGTTTCCACCATCCGAGAAGTCTTTTAATCGTGCTTAAAATCTCTTTATAATTCAATTCCTCTCTTATTCTGACGTCTAACGTAAAATACACTCCCAAAATCTTAATTTCTTTAACCACATTCCCGAAGGGAAGTTTTTCTGATTTGTCTTTGATTTTCCCCAATTTCATAATATTAGTTTTTTCCGCATTAACCCGTAAACCACTTATTTTCTGAAATAACGTATAAATCTCCTTTACTCTTTCTACAGATTCTTTATTCCTAACAAATATTGGAGAGGAGAGGATGAGAGAGAGAGACACACACACACACACACACAGAGCGAGTAGGAGGAGGAAGAGGGAGAGACGGGGACACAGTAGATAGTTAGAGCGGGGAGAGAGGGGGAAAAAGGGGAGGGGAAGGCCAGATTTTAATAAAAAATGCATTTTGTGTAAATTTTATTTGACGTAGCCAGTATATTCACATAGCACGGCCTATAAGAATAATATAACAGACCTTCAGACTTAATAGTCCATGATGTGGTTATTTCCTACACCATTAGCTTAAAAGCCAATAAAACCGCAGAGGAAAGTGTACTCCTAGTGATGTAAATGGATTAAACGCGCGTGACGTGTGGCATAATAACATCTCTCTGTTTGGGTTATGAAAATCACAGATTTTAGACTTTCTGCTATAAATGACTGACTCGCTTTTAACATTAGGTAGTCCTATTTGTATGTTTACGTGCTCATCAGCCAATGTTGAGTTTTTCCTTTATGATAATGGCGATTCAAACATTTATATGGCGCCATATTTCTGTTTAAAAACATTCGAAGGCACAGGTTCCTCCGATTGTAGTCATTTATTTCATATTTTGATGAAATACTTAAGTTTTAGGTCATGATTTGAAGTGGTCTAGACTTTGTCACACTATTTCAGTTTTGTGATGAGGTGGCAGAATGAGGAAGGGTTCCTATTCGAATAAAAATGTATCGTTTTCCATATGATATTTGAATTTATTTTGAGACAAATTACATAAATCATGTGGTTTTGTCAAAATCGGAGGGTGTCAGGAAGAAATTTCTTCACTACACACTTGTTTTGTGATTTCTTTCAAGACTTATTTGGATTACCTTTAGATATTTAGTTTACATGGAAGGGTAAATTTTTCTATGCACATCATTGTTTTGTACAACTTTATTTCAAAATGTGCCAGTATCAAATGCTTATTCACCATTGTAAGCCACTGATACAACTTCATCTTTCTAAAAAAACGACCGTTGCTCCTATAGTTTCCTAGCGCAATTATTAAATCCACTGAATCATTTCAAAATATTTTCGATTACTAAGTCCAAGGCAAATACCTTGACCAAAGAGATATCACAACATATCTCTTTGCCTTGACACGCTTGATGGCCCTTCACACGAAATGCTAACCATTTTGTCCAAGTCATTTTATGAATTTAACTTCATCTCGATAGTTGATATTATTTCAATGTATTTCCTTGTATTCACGTCGACCTGTATAGGAAATGTAAGCGTGAGATCAGACACCTCATCTTTATTATGAAACTTAGGAATGATATTTTCATTGGAAAATAAGTTGTATAATATATTACATATTAGATTACGTTGACATGAAGGTTCCGCCATGAAGGGTTCCGCCATTGATGTGAAAAATGGTAAACCAGTTAAGTGCATGTAAGGGCTGGCATACAGGCGGCAAGCAATACAAACTATTCACTTCAAGAAGCAAACTAGTTTTGTATATATAGAGTCTGACATTGAGACGACTTGCAATTTATACTATCCATTACAAGTGCAATATCTGTTTCTTTCATATGTCAATCCTCCTTTACAATATTGTGATTCGTCTGTGCGACGTGAAATTATAAACGAGAGAGAGAAAGGAATATATATCAGCCGGTATTAAAGGTACAATGTTCCATTTGCAGGCCAAAAAATAAAAAGGTTAAATTGCAACGGCATTTGAAAGACAATACTAATTTAGAACTTCCCTAAAAAAGGGGGGGGGCTTGAAAATGTCTTTAAGTCACTCAATAGTGTCTGACAGTGAAGTCTAGCAAGTAAACGGGTTTCCTTGCATAATTTGAATATTATGACACTGCTAACGCTTAAATTTCACAGATAGGACATACATGACATATTCATAATTCCTGCAAAGTTCTACAGAATTTGATGTTGGCTGCAAAAGGGACATAGTATCTTTAAAGGAAACCTCACGCCACAGAATAAGCGGGCTATTCTAAAAATGAGATGTACTCCCTCCATTTGACGTACAATATTCCTTACGAAAGTGTACAAGAGATATACAAATCAAGTTAACCTTGACATGATGTAATGCCTTTTAGTCATTTTCTTGAAATTGTGACGTACCAGGCGAAGTTGTACACGTCTCGTGCACCAAGCTTTGGTTGGAGAGACTTTATAATTTAATAACAAAACCTTTACTTTTCAATGAGGGAAAATCATAGCTAAGAAAGTAAAAATTCTAATTGTTGAAAAATATATAAAATGGGAACAATTGTAACTCATTCATTTAAAAATACTAAAATATAGCAGTTGACAAATCTATGTCATTTAGGCGAAACCTTCACCCCAGAGAAGCACCAACGTATTAATGCAATTTGCGTTCTGGCAATTGTGGTACAAAGGATAATAGCAGGTGAATGAAATGCTTCATCACCACACACGTCTGGGAAGGAAGCATCCATAAATTTGTATACATTTACTTGATAAACGATTTTGCATAGTAAGTCACGTTATCAAGAAAAGGGCGACACCCTTGTAATGCCGAGAAACTGTACATTATTCTTGCTTTATACCTCTCTCATACACTTTGATGGAGAATCTTGTAGATTAATGAGCAAGAATACAACGGAATCTCTCAGAATAACTAAAGTTATTTCTTGGGGTAAGGCTTCTTTTAAGTTCATGGTTGATTTTGATAGGCATTATTAAGCGATTTCTTCAAGGTAGAAGACCTCTTAGGATGTATTATATCTTTTCAGCTTAAAGACGACATTTGCTTCGAGTGATATTGATTATGATCATTGTGGTCTTGCCTGGGGAGGCAGAATGGATATTCAGATATTTTAGGCATACTGATTAACAGTATAAAAACGATGCCGACAAAAAGTTGTCAGACTCTTCTTCCCGTTTAATTTGTTGGCGTCTTCGCTCCCTGCCCTACGTAAAATCAAAGCCAAACGGTGCACTCTTAATATTATGACAGATAACGGCAGAGGCTTTGCATCGAAAAAGAGAAGCCTCATGTATATTTTTTCCATAGTCATTTATTAATTTATTACGTGAATTATTTCCATAGTACGTTTTACTGATTTTATTGTATGATTTGAATCACTACAGCTCGGTTCACTAAATTCCACCTTTAGCAATTATACAACGTATATAATGGTTACAAAATACTGATGCATATTGACAAGGCAATGTGTTATCTTTGCACGGTAAATAAATATGCTTTCAAGATTCTACAATTTAATGTCCAAAAACGGAAACCGTTCCCAAATGGAAGGACCTAAAAAAAAAGCCAAGCTAGTTTAACATAGACACTGCTAGTTGAAAATATTATTATCATAGCAAATCTGCGGGGTTAAATAAAGAAACAGTGCTAGAGGAATCACGGTAAACAAAGGAGAGAGGGAGAGAGAGAGAGAGAGACTTTGATTTCATCTTTTGCCGTCTTGAATCAAAATGACACCTTCTGCACTTTTTCTCTGAGCTCATTATATATCTGCTTGTCCACTGAATTAGAAAAGGAATAAAAGTGCAGCGGATAGTCATTTTTCACCGGACAATAATATCAGTTGACACGACTATAACCTTCATTTGCCTCACTCGACGAAGGTTTATAAAAATTGTTACTTGGTAAGAAGTATCCTTTCATTTGCTTTTTGCTTTTTGATTCGAGTATCAGAAGCATCATTTGATGATGGGCACGAGTGGTACTTTACGCTTGTACATGTAATTATCATATTGGGAGGCGCTCTTTTTTCCGGAGTTTCATAATTCCGAAGGTTCGTAACTCCGAAACACACATTTCCCATACAAGGGGATTCATAATTCTGAAAATGTTGTTTGTTCAAACATTTGTTACGTTATTCCAAATGTTGATTTATCAGGAAGTTCGTAATTACGAAAGTGAAACAGGTTGCTTTTTTTCTTCTCGGAAGTATGAACCATCGGAATTACGAACCCCATTCAATTTGTGTAATTATGAAACCTATTTCCTTTTTTTTTTTTGGAAATACGAACCTTCGGAATTCTAAAACTTCTGAGTGAAGAACCTTCGGAATAACGAACCTTCGAAATTATGAACCTTCTAAAAACGACATGTAGACATTATTTTTACATTCACTATCATAAATGTTCGATAACAAAATACTTCTTTCTTTTACTCTATCAAATCAGGGGAAAGATGCCCGAATCATTATTGGTCTTTTCTGGGAACCGGAAGCCAGAAAAATCTTTTGTGAGGTAAGAAAAAGAAGAAGCAAGGCTCTTATTATAGCACAGAAAAATTTGGGAATGTACAAACCTCCCATTGCTTCACCCAAACCCCTGAACACACGCACACGCGTTTAACGTTGAGTAAGTACAAATGCAACCATGTGGCTGTTTTTGCAAATACATTTTTATTCCGTTTGAATTCTTATGTGTGTTTATCTATTATTATTTTATTACTTCTTGCTTGTTGCTTGTTGTTCCTAAAAACCTTGACATTTCGGCGGGATTGGTCGTTTGCGCAAGCTGGACCTTACCTATGGGATCAGTTGTCGTAAGACATTCGTAATATTTCAAGTGCAAATTGTTTTCAAAATGCTCTCAAACTCACATTTTCAAAATTATTTTTCAGTAGATCTACTTGTATTTTGTAACCTGTCTCACTTTATTTTGTGTATTTTCATGTTCCTACTTTTCTGTTACGCTTTGGCGCATTATAAATACTCTATAATATTACTATTATTACATTATTATCATTATTATTATTATTATTATCATCACCAAAACTGTTATAAAATTGGCCTAAGAATAGGGGTACGGTCGCACCGTCCAATCGAACGGCGAAAAAAGATGGAGGGAATAAAGAAAGAGAGGAATATCAAGGTGAACGGGAAGGTGAAGAGATAAAAAGATATAATTTGTTCTCTTTTCGCTTGTATAATAATGGTAGCTCATCATGATCATGGAGAATTTTTCTATATAATTTAGAAAAGTATGTGTTGAAAGTTAAAAGATATGTGAACGTTGTGTTTTCAAGTTCCATTAAAATAGTTGCACATTTCCTTGAGTTAATTTTACGTGATAGGCAGATAACAGAATGTTCACCCGGAAATAAATCCCTTCTGAAAAAAATTCTTTAAATAAATAGCAATCTTTTTCATATTTCATTATTTTTGTCTTTAAGAAAAGAAGTGAATTATAACATCAACAGCCGTAATATGATAATAATAATAATAATTCGTTCTTGTATATCGTATTATAACATCTCTCTGCGCTTCCGAAGAGACTTGGAAACTATTACTATGACTATAGCTCCGACAGCCGTTATCGGCGCACAGTGCATTTCAAGGAATAATCCTAACAGGTACCCATTTACCTCACCTGGGTGGAGTGAGGCAAATGTAGATTAACGTCTTGCCAAAGGACATTAGTGCTGTGGCAGTGATTCGAACCCCGCTCCTTGCGGTTCACAGTCCGGAGACTTGCTAACTGGAACACAACATCTCTACGTATATAATTATTTCTGTTCTTCAGTTTGGTGTGTAACTGTAATTGATAGCCAAAACGCTTTTTCAGAAGGATATGGAGGAAAACTGCATTGCCCAACGGACATGTTGCACGTGATGTGTACGCACATCAACTCCTAGGTCGCTTAATTATCGATTTTGAATAGACATTGGCTGATAAAGATTGCCTTAAAAAAAACACTTGATAAAAGCTTTTTATATATGCCTCGATGCATATTTGTTGGCCTTACTGTGTTAATATCTGTGCCGTAATGGCCTTGGGCAAGGCAGTTTTTATTCTAATCAAAGCGGACTCTTGAAGGCGTTTAGAATTCGAAATAAAGATTGCTTTTCGGTGCAATAAGCTAGAGATTGTCCCCGTTAAAACATCATACGTTGAGAGCATTATATTTTTTCTTTATTTCCTCTTCTTTTACCCTTGCTATTATTTCTTAACGTCTCCATTATTACGAGTATACCAGTTTGCGCAATATAACTGTTTTTAATCTTTGTTTTATTTATTTATTTAATTCCTTTATTGCAACTAAAATGGCTGAATTTTAAGTACAAAATAATTCGAAAATGTGGAAAAATATCCCACTTTTCATCAAAGAATTAACATGTCTTGCCACTTTAAAAAGATCCCTTAAAAACACGTCCTACCCACACTAATATGATATGATTGACCTATTTTATTATTGTTTTTTCTCTTCATGTTCTGTGATTTTGTCAACGCTATGGTACTTTTCGTTATTAGAGCTCCTATATAATCTATATTATTAGTAGCATTATCCTTCTCTTCTCTCAAACAAATCAACTCTTAGGTCGAAAATTTCCACCTATAAACTTCCTCCTTTACCTAATCTTAATCCTTATCCTAGGCTTACAGACTGGGGATGACTGGTGAGAGGTACGCCTGGATTCTTCGAGGTATAGGGTATATCAATCGTCAGTTTCTTACCCAGGAGGACCCCTCCATCTCGTGTACAGCAGAGGAGATGATCCAAGCCGGTCAGACGGCTATCATACCAAACTGGGTTTTCCATACCGACTTCCCAGGTATCGTCATCAGCGGAGAGGTGAGTGAGTCTTCAACCGGTATTCTCGAAAGTCGCCTAAGATGAAAAGGCTCGTTCAGAAATGACGAGGTAAAACAGTGGCGGATTTTCTTTTTACAACGTGTAACTTAATGACAACTGCGCGCAACAAAAGTCCTACGCGTATTCACTGACGTCTGTGTTATAAGATGCACATAATTGTCCTTACGTCATCATACCCCGTCATATGTGAACGAGCCTCTAGTGATTCTCTGAACCGCATTCTCGAAAGCCGCCTAGAGACTCGTTCAGATTGCAGCGGTAGACCGCGGCGTTTTTTTTTTGTTTGTTTAATGATGATAAAAAGTGTAATACCCTTCATTACATCATCTTTGGTAAGGGTCAAGGGAATCCCCCCCCCCAAAAAAAAAAATCATTAGATCTAATTACAGGTGCGCGGCCCTAAAAGTTTTATGCTACGTTTACACTATGTTCCCGGCGGCCACGGCAATCACGTTTCAGGCCACCGTGGACAAAACGGGATGGACATGAGACAACGCGGGGGACGGAATGGGCAAACGTGACAGGCCGTGATTGCCGTGGAGGCCAGATTTTTAAACTGTCAAAAAATTTGCCACGGCAGTCACGGTGTGGATGAGAAACCTGGTAGGCCGTAGTAAAACGGGGTGAACGCAACAAAACGTGACAGTATGTAAAAGGCCGTAACACAACTTGGAGGCGGTCCGTATGGGACGGGAAGCCTGTATTCCCCGTATCTCACGGTCCTTTCAAGTTGTGTCAAGTTCTGTCGCGTTAGGTGCGCGTTTTGTCACGGTTGCATCACGGTTGCTGCGCATTTTGTACCGTTTAGCCACGTTTTGCCACGGTTCTCACGGCAAGCAAGGGTGTATGGCAACCGTTTCGTCGCGTTCAATCACGGCGCGTGACGGTTTACAGGCCCGGCGCGCTACATGGTGTTGCGTTCTACTACGTTCTGACACGGCGCGCGCCGTCTGGGAGGGAGTATATAAAAGCCGGGCCCGGCATGGGAACTTCATTCGAGTCTGAGCAATCGACGACACATTACTGCACCTACAATACGATAGAAGACCAAGCTTTAAAGAAAGAAGGCCAAGCTATGCCACCGAAGAAGCCTACACGTACGACCCCGCCCCCGTCCTGCACCACAGCCACCAGTAGAGGAGCAGGAGCAGCCTGAAGATCCTCGCCGTTCACCGCCGCCAAATGAAGAGGAACATGATTCTGCTGCTGACCCGGTCCCTGAACTGGAACCTGAACCTGATGCTGAGGAGGCTGAAGAAGACGCTTCACCTGCTCCACCTGCCGGCACCCCAGCTTCTACACACGTCGTCTACATGTCGTCTACAGCCGGCGCCAACCCAGATATCCTGATGGTCCTCTTGGAGACCTTCCTGACCGAGCGGCAGAGTAAGGCGCACCCAGCCACCGCCTTTGGTTCCTACGTCGACAGAAGTATGCGAAGCCTTCCACCAGCCATCCGACGTACAGCAGAAGCCAGAATAATGCGGACCGACATCAGTTCGGGCCGGTACAACCACAGCAGCCAGCCCCAGCTGATGGACAGCGACCCCCGGACTTGGTACGGAGAGCCTCCAGCCTCCAGCATCTAGCCCGTCATAAGGGAGCCTCTGGACCGACACTGGCAGCTAACCCCCTCCGAGACCAGACCAGACCAGTGAACATTTTCCTAAGTTTGTTCTCATCACTTAGAAAATAAATGCAAACTTATATGTTTTTTTCTTCTTATGATAGGCCAGAATTCCGTAGAATATGGATGATTATGTAGGAAAATAGGTTGGAGAAAATTAAAGGCGTTTTTAGGTATTATCGGCGTTTCATTCTGTGGAGGCCTTCCTTTTTATACCGTGGGAACAAACGTGTTCCAAAACTGCCCGGCATCCACGTTTCATTCGCAGATAGCCTTGACAGAACGTGAAAAACGTGTCAGACCTTGATCAGAAGGTGAGAAACGTGAGGGACCCCATCAGAACGTGACGGGCCGGGAGAAAACGTACTGGCATCCGTGGTAGATCGCAGGCCGAACCGTAGTGCGCCTTTGAGCCTCCGGACTCAGCAGCCCCTTTCCCTGCACGGCCCGTCACGGATACCGTGATAGACCGTGAGAAAACTTGACAAGACCTAACAAAACCTGAATACAGAGACAAAATGGCCAAAATCCCACGGCGCACTACGTTTCGGCCAAACGGGGCTGCCGTGGCCGCCGGGAACATAGTGTAAACGTAGCATAACAAAAACAAAATCTCACGGCGCACTACGTTTTGGGCAA
Source organism: Mesocentrotus franciscanus (assembly GCA_037976565.1). Classification (NCBI taxonomy): domain Eukaryota; kingdom Metazoa; phylum Echinodermata; class Echinoidea; order Camarodonta; family Strongylocentrotidae; genus Mesocentrotus; species Mesocentrotus franciscanus. The sequence continues at coordinate 23,466,764 of CP137674.1, read as the reverse complement.
ACGGGGCTGCCGTGGCCGCCGGGAACATAGTGTAAACGTAGCATAAGCCAGGTGTGCAACCTGCTCGTGTGCATAGATACCATCAATTCATGGAATGTCAAGTTGTTGCGAATCTTCACTATTGTCAATTATATACATTATTCATGAGTATGTAAGTATGTGCACACGGGCAGTTGATGAGTTTGTGATTGGGAGATTCAATAAACCACCACAGTCATGGGTAAAACTTATTTGTTTTTCATTATTATTTTACTGTTTTGAGTAATTGTGTATTATATATTAAATATTTGGACGAGAACACTTATCTATTTACAGATTATGTTATTCTTACCTTCTACACCCTGTTACAAACCTGTTGAAAATGGTTGTCGGATACATTAAATCTTGTAGAGAATAAATGATGGAAAAATAAAACTCTCGGTAGACTATTCAAACCATTCGTATTGTAGACAATTTGCCATGAAGTAAAAATAGCAAAAATTCTAACAAACGGAAATTGAACCTTATAAAATGACGGTCAATGGGTTTCTTATTTGACGGGAGAAAAACGGGTCCTCATAATTTCAAAATGGGTACACGATAGGACTGGGTGCAGACGCTTTGCCACTCCATCCCCCTTTATCCATCACTGAACACTCTAGGTCGTGTATATTTTGTCTATGTTGCCGAATGGGGACTCATTTTCCTGCGATATGAAACACAAAATATTTTGTCTTGTTAAACAAATCTCGTTGATCGTTTTTAAATGGAACATTAGTATTCATAATCCTTTAATCGGCGCTACATCAATAACCTAAATATGTCAGTCTCCCATTATTCAGCTGCCATGGCTACGCGGCGGGCTAAAAGATGATGTGGAATATCTAAAGGATTGTGTTATCTATATTAGTAGACCTATAAGCTGGTGACTGCATATAGTTAATGCTCTCTCAAGATATGATAAAGCTTGGATGAAGAAGAAAACTCATTGTGTGCCTGTTTTTTTGCACAACTACGGGATGTCTACAAAAAAAAATGCAACGAGATTTTGACTGGCAATATCCTAAACAGTATTCAGCCATTCTCACTGAAGTTTGATGGAAACTGATCATCTTGAAGTAGTATCCCCTAATCGTCCTGTGATTTACACAAAATAATTCAAGTAAAAACTACAAAGTTATGATCATTTTTGTAAAGCCTTGGTAGGTGCGTTCTGTCACGAATCCTTTCCTCTCTTACTCGCTCTCAATGCAAAGTGCAAAATATATTTATGTTGATCAAAACTAGTAATTGTAGTAGTACTAACAAGAGAAGAAAAAATGTATTGATGTTGATGTAGAAGTGGAAAGTAGTAGCTGTATTAGTATGGGTAGTAGTAGTAGTAGTAGTAGCAGTAGTAGTAGTATAGTAGTAGAAGGAGGAGGAGAGGAGGAAAGGAGAAGGAGGGCGAGGGTTAGTAAGAGTCAGAGTAATTGCAGCAGTACCTCTAATAATAATGATGAAAATGATACGATCAATATTCTCGTAAATGACTTTTACCAATTTGGCGAGGAATTTATTGGAAGTTCATAACCTTTCGTGAATATGCTTTTTGTTTTTCTTTTCCGTAATCTTGTCACAGACTGCTGCGGAGAACAAGGAGCGTTATAGAGCAGAAGCTGGGGACAAGTTTATGTCCTTTTATACCTATCCTTACGATGCTGTGATGGCTATGGCCGCGGCTATGAATTCTTCTATAGAGATCTTAGCTCAAGGTAAACTTGCTTGTTTGATGTTATCTTATTTGATTAAAAAGGGATAAAAATACATATTGGAATTTAAGATCCAGATACGGCGGATAGTTCTTTGATAGATTTTCTTTATAATTCATTTATATCTCACATATGGGGCACGAGCCCTTTCAACATGAATTTGTTTTCAAAGAGGCCTACGATATGACATGGATTTTTCAATATCACAAATATTACAATGACTATGTTCAGCGTGAAAAATAGAGATACATGTAAAATGTCTTACTGAATATACTTCTTGAATGCAACTAAACAATCTTTGGAAGATGATATTATTTTCCAATAAAATAAAAATTGATTAAAATGCACACTTATGTCATATCCCTTGTAAGCTAGATCGCAATAACCTTTAACAAAGAAAATAAAAGGAAAGAGAGAGATGAAAATTCCTTGAGACAGTGGCGTAGCTTGGGCCGGGACTATGAAGGGGCTCTGCCAATACAAGGGGGAGGTGAGGTCGCACTGATGTTACTCAGTGTATGAAATATGAATTTAAGAGGCCGCTGGTGTGGGGAGGGCTGGAGGGTGTCGTATCGTCTTCTTTTCCCGTTTCCTATTTCCATTTCCCCATTTCGATATAAATTGTTTGTGAGGCACTTTAGTGGACGTTGAAAATTGTAATATTCTTGTTACCACAAATAATTCCCATTCAAATTCCAACTGCCATTGTTAAATAATGAGGATAGTGATACTATTAATAGTCATAATAACAATAACAGTTTAAAACAATTAATGGTGCAACAGCTGAAAAAGCTTGGTCTCTCAGAAATTACCTTGTTCCCTTGGCTTCAAGGAGATTAAGAAGGAAGGTTGTTATCTGGTTATATCCTTCGTTCTATGAAGAAGAAAGAAAAAAAATATCTACGTTTCATATTTGATTTTCAGACTTATTGAGTAAAATAATTTTTTGCCGACATAAGTAATCGTGTTTTTAATGCGTGTTTTCTTTCTTTACTTGATCGCTATATATCACAGTGAATAAGAGTTTGGACAGTTTCAGCTATGACGATGAAGAGATGCGTCAAATTCTCATGGATCAGCTCGACGGTCTAGATGTTGAAGGACTTTCGGTACGGCATTCATTAGATTTTGATTTTGATTTTATTTCTGTGTTTTTTCCTATAAATACAATAACTGAATACTCGTAATAAATTATTGATGTAAGGTATAATACAAGAATGCAAACAAAAAGGCTTCATGTCGAAATTTGATTTACATATATACGTATAACAATGAACTTATTATTTCTATAACATGTTATAAATTTAAAGTATTATCCTAACTATCTGTGGAAAAAATCTCTTGTGCTGTGGTTCTACTCGTGTACTCCAGGCGCACCGACGAGACCAACACCTTACCGACAACAGGCGAACAAAATGTTATATTACCTGAAATGCCAAGGAAAATGTCAGTTGGGTGTTAGTTTTGGAGTCGGTTTTGCGGAGTGGCGGAGATCTGAGTAATCTGGTTGCAGCAATTTCTGTATAGATTTTAAAGCTATACTTATGGTTACTTTTGGCCATTATGATTAGTTTTTGTAATGATAACTACGATTAGGTTTTGCCACAATATTCATTAATTGGAAGGAGTACCTTCATGTGGTACTCTTTACGCGGTACTTCTTAAATTGTATCATCTTAACTCTAAAAGTAGCATCTTCTAAAAATGTATCATCTATAGGACGGCCACTTATAAATGGGGCAATTCCTTTCCGGCTGCTACCAACCAAGCTACCTTTTATTTTACACTATTTGTACCAATGTTATATTCTGGGCATGTATGTCGTTTCAAATTGCTTGGGTGAAAATGCAATGAAAATTAACTATGTGAAATTTTAACATCATATAGTCCGTCATTGTTAATCTGTTATTCTGATAACACCATCTCTGTATCACTTCAATTTGTAAGGGTCCACTAGCATTCGAGAATGGTGACCGGCTTGGAAGATTCATTATTGAACAAGTATGGGGTAAGTAAGTGAATAAATAGATACATGAATGAATGAATGAACGAGTGAATACAAAAATTAATGAATAAATAAATAAGTAAGTAAATTTCTAAAGAGGTAAATACATAAATTTGTTGACGTGTTATTTACTTTAGATTCTATTTATTTGTTAATTTAAAATCTCTCTCGACCAGGTATCTTTCTCTCTCTCTCTCTCTTGACCCAGGTGTCTTTTCTTTTCTTTCTCTGTTTCTCCCTCTTTCTATTCCTCTTATTGCTCCCTGCATATTCCTTTACCTTTATGTTCTGTATCTTTGTTTGTCTCTGTCTCTCCCCCTCTCCCTCTTTCTATTCCTCTTATTACCCCCTGCATAATCCTTTACCTTCATGTTCTATATCTTTGTTTTTCTTTGTCTCTCCCTCTCTCCCTTTCTCTATTCCTCTTATTGCCCCCTGTATAATCCTTTACCTTCATGTTCTATATCTTTGTTTGTCTTTGTCTCTCCCTATCTCCCTTTCTCTATTCCTCTTATTGCCCCCTGCATAATCCTTTACATTCATCTTCTGTATCTTTGTATGTCTCTGTCTCTCTCTCTATTCATCTAATTGCTCCCTGCATAATCCTTTCCGTTCATGTTATGTATCTTTGTTCGTCTTTGTCTCTGTCTCTCTCTCTCTCTATTCATCTAATTGCTCCCTGCATAATCCTTTCCGTTCATGTTATGTATCTTTGTTCGTCTCTGTCTCCCCCTCTCTCTCTCTCTCTCTCTCTCTCAATTTCTCTTATTGCTCCCTGCATAATCCTTTCCGTTCATGTTATATATCTTTGTCTCTCTCTCGCCATCTCCTTTTTCCCCTAAACTTTCAACTCTCTCTCTGTTTACTTCTCTCTTTCACAGTTTAGCTCTATAATGCGTTCTCTCTCTCTCTCTCGCTGGCTCTGTCCTATAAATTATTTATCTCTTTGCCCCTTCTAACTCGATAATGCCCTTTTTTGTCCCAGACGGCGAGCCGAGAACGGTTGGATACTACTACGACAACGACAATCGATTCGACTGGTCCGGAGAACAGAACATTACCTGGATAGGTAAAATAATTTAGATGTCTGTTGGTTTCTTTATTAAATCGTTTACCCAGCGTAGTTGAAATGATCAATAGCGATCAAAGAGACTCGTTTGCATGAGCCTTAAAATCACAAACTAGTAGCATGATTACGAATGTCACGCGTGGTTACTTATTCTAAACGAGAGCATCATTACCTACGCAACAACAGCAATAGCAGCAGATATATCCTTTATTTTCTATTTTTCTGACGATATATCAATTACAATTTAATATATTAATTATAAGGGCAAGTCCTACCTATTTTACTCCGTCACAGAACACACGTAAGACTTTAGTATAATCTCATTAATCTGATTATTGCATTGAATTTAAGATCCCTACTAGAGTTTTTATCAAACAAAATGTGGAATGCAACCCCAAAAAAAAAAAAAAAAGTTTATGTCGGTTTATGTTCAGAGCTCTACAATACATAGTGACGTAAAGTAGAAATAATTACCAAATACCTTAGACTTGTCCATAATAGGATTGATTTTCTGCACGAACCTCTTGCTTATTTGCATAAACCATTTATAGTAACTATTGTGGAGGGAAAAACCGTTTGCGTGTAATTCTTTATCTATGCGATAATTCCCAGAATACTGCAGCATATCCCCAATCTCAAACGCTATACGATAATAGACATATTCTTCGAGGTAGCAATTTAAATTGAAATCAGAATCCCCTTCTCATAAACATGGGCTCTTCATTTATTTTAACATTATTTTGTCCACTTTCCTGAACTCTTCTCATCCATACTGAAAATTGTTAGGCCATGCTTGAAAATGATCGCATTAAGTTGCTACCTACGCTACAGCAAACCTTTAACAGGCATACTGGGTTCAACAAGGATTTCAAACCTATTTTATTGTCTGTTCGATCGGAAGAAGACAAGCGAGGATGTCTATTAGATATTTGTGGCACGCATGATATGACAATAGACAATAGACAGTGAATCCCTTTTCATCAAACACCGCAGCCATGTTGATAATGCATCGCTGCTCCGATAAACGCTTCCTATTTTGTCTTCCCCGCCGCATAACAAACAACAGTTTCATCGTAATTTCTCAGTACAGATTTAAAAGGAAGTTGACTTGTAGTAAAGATGAACAATAATTTATGGGCTTCTACTTTAGTAGAAAATGATCCTCAGCAAGACTTGAGCCAATTTCTTTTCATTTTGACCCTTTTTGTCTTCTACATAATCGACCTTTCCCAATTGCTTCTAGGCAGTTTCTTCCACAATGACTAGATGTTACAATGAAAACCGAACTCTTGGCACAGGTCGTGATAAATAAATTGCAAATTTTATAATATTTTCAAAACTGTAATGATGTATGAAAAAAGAAAGTGATGCAAGAGTAATAAGTATATGCGTTTAAAAGTTGATTTGTATTACAGCATGGATACAATACAGATTTGCGATTACAGGAATAAAATATTAAAGGAATGGAGTGCAAAATAAGGAGAAAACGTGAAGGTTTGAAAAAAGAGACACAAATGGGAAATATATGATTACTTTTTTATGATTTTGCAAGAATTAGAGAACGATAATTTCATTTTGTTATTGCGTATCACTGCTATTATAAAGATTTTTTTTTTTTGAATATCTAAATCACCTTGATGGACTCGGTCCCCATATCAAAGTACAAACTGTTAACCAGTCGCGGATCCAGGGGGGCCCGTGGGTTAGCAAAAATAAACAGGTAAAAACACACTTTTTTGTAAAAAAAAAAAAAAGATGGGCCCCTCCTGGCGCTCAAGGGTGGGGATGGAGGTTGAAATAAAAATTAGTGCAGACTCCACCCCCCACTGAGCGAAAAATCGGCCGGCACGATTTCCAAATTTGGGGGAGCAAAACATAAAAAGTGCTCACTACCCCACGTTACTTGCGTCCAAATTTAAATTTGTGATTTCTTCCAAATATTTTAGGACCATTCTTCACACCTGTAGGCAGATCTTGAATTCCTGTCCTAGCATGTTTGATTTTCTTTATTTTACACTTTTACCGTCCATTTTGTAAAACACTTAATGACGAAAACATCTATGAAAAGTTAATTTTCCAACATCTATGGACAATAATTTCTAAATTTTGTCCAGGTATTTAATACATTTTCTCTCTTTTTTCCCTTTGTCTCACTTAAAGGAGACAGTCCACCTCATGATGAAATCTTTTATGAAAGTGAGCTGCTGACAATGCCCCGGGCTGTCTACGCAGCTATCAGTGTCTTATCCTATCTGGGAATCATTTTAGCTTTTGCTTTCCTGGCGTTCAACATAGCACTCAGAAACCAAAGGTCAGTTTTCTCAACTTATGCCAATCGACTGTAACGCCCATTCTACAGGTGTCATTTCGTCTGCGTCATTATCTTCGCTAATCAAAGCCGTCGATGAAAATAGTCCATGCGCCCAAGCAATATTCGCACTATTCATTTCACGTTCACTTTTCGTTCGATGTCATTCTCGCATGGTGCGTCAAATACAGGCGCGCCATTCCGTGACGCCGACGTAGGTCAGGCAAATTACTGACTGCAACAGGCATAAGAGCTGCGGTGCATATTTCTCACATTAGTCGAATTCCTACCTTGAAACGTGGATGCAAATTTACCTAACCGTAACCCTAATCATGAACGGAGACCTACTCATAACCTTCATCACAACTCTCACCTAACCCTTTATATTTAATTTGTTAACGATATTAAGCCCGGAGCCGATGTGAGGAAATTCGATAAAGAAAGTATTTATAGAGGAAGTCGTTGTCTAAAAAGCACAGCTTGGTGAGGGAATTCCTGTACAGTGCACATGAACGACACATTTTCAATATACAAAATGTTGATAGAAAAGTAATACAAAGCTAGCACAAATAAAAATCAATAGTCACATGCATTTAAATCTCCCTTTCTTTCATCCTCCCTTGTCGTTCAGAAGCATCAAACTATCCAGTCCAAACATCAATAACATCGTCATCTTAGGCAGCATCATGACCTTCTCATCTGTTGTCCTCATGGGAACCGACGCCCGTATCGTTAGCCTCCGGAACATGGACACCATATGTAGGGTAAGTTCACACTTGTGTTGCTTACTATGTCAATGATAAGATAAATGGTAATGAATGCTTTTATATAGTGCCCTTTCCAGAGGATACAAAGCGCTTTTACTTAGTCTATGACCAAGTTAAGAAGAATATTGTAGAGGAAGGTTTTAAAAAAATTTAGAAGTCTAATTTTATTGTATTATTTGACTTTGCATGTTTTTATGAAAGTGGTGAATAAATCAAATTAAATTAAATTCAAGTCAAGTGAAGTAAGACGCTTAGAAAAGCAGTGCTTCCCACTAGTTTTTCACAATGATTGCAAAGATATGTGGACAGATAACTTCGCTTAATTGTACTCACAGTATTGTATTTTTATGTCGTTTCTTTTTTAATGTACGTTAACAGTAATGTTTATGCCGTACTTCAATTGAATTTAAGTAAAAGGCATTCAGGATCATCAACCATTTTTTCATCTTCCATTACATAAAAGCCAAGAAGCAGAAATATCTCGAAGGTAGCCAAACTTTTCCATTCAAAACAATATCTTATATCAACAAGTGTTATCACAATTTAGAGAGGGAGAGAAGGAAAGAGAGAGAAAGAGAGAAAAAAGGAGAGAGAGAGAGAAAAAAGGGGAAGAAACAAGAGGACGAGGAAAGAGAAAAAGAGAGGAAAAAGGGGGAGGAAAAGAGAGGATGGGGAGAGAGAAAAAGATATATATATATATATATATATATAAGGGAGATAAAAAGAGAGGATAGGGAGAAAAAAGAGGGAAAGAGAGAGAGAGAGACAAAGGGGAAGAAAATGAGGATGGGGAGAGAGAGACAGAGGGGATATGGGGAGAGGGGATGGTGAGAGGGAGCTCAAAGGTACTGTGTCTAATGCAGTGGAGGGGTTGGGATTAAATGAAGTAGATAAAGCTTATTAAAGATGTTTGAAAATGTACTAGTCTCTAGTCTCGGGCAATTTCATCCATTTGGTAACGTCATTACCATGGTAAATGAACCGGCAGCCGCAAATAGAAGTTCAGTCAGGCTTGCCCCAGTTGTCATGTGATGTCACCTGTCAACTGTAAAGTCATGTCTAATCGATTCCTACGCCAACGCAATTTATTGAACAAAGGTATTTCCCTTCAAACTGGGGTGGAAGGGTGTAAATGTGCAGGAATCGCAAGAGCACTGTTTATTAGACGTATGATCCATTACCTAAATCGAAATGAGTATATTGGTCACGTTCTCAGTGTGGTGCTTAGAAATGTCCTTTGGCAAGACATAATCTACATTTGCCACTCTCCACCCAGGTGATGTAAATGGGTACCCGCTAGGAAGGAATTCTTCGAATGCTAGAGCGTCTTATCAGTTCAGGTTCCGCTAGTGCCGGGGTAATAATAGTACAGCGCTTTAACAAATTAATATTAAGCGCCATATAAATGTTATTATTAGGTAATCTGCCGCGAAGCATGGCAGAGCACCTATTGATTTCGTCAGAATTTTACTCTTTTTGTTTTCTTTCTGTTCTTTCTGTATGAATTTTGTTATGTGGATATCTCATGAATGACCATCAAACTTTCGTGGCATGTGGCATATGCATGATTATTGATCCTAACGAAGAGATATTTTGTATTACTGATGCTGACGTCATCTAGGCGCCATTTTGTTAATTTCTATTATTGACCCTATTTCCGTCATACATGGTCATTTTTAAATGATATTTAATATGCGTAAACTTGACGTCATGGGTAAACTTTTGGTTACAACCATGTCCGTGCGCGCGTCACGGCGCACGCGTACGCGATCGTCAAAATTAAATTGGACCAATTTTCTACACGTTTTAGACTTTTTTTAACATTTCAAAATTTTGCGCGCGCGGGCGCATGTGCGTGCCGTCCGTACTGAATGTATTAATTCAATTTTTCACTTGTATTGTGTTTCTGATACTATTGTTAGCAATTTGAAATCCCTTTTAGCCTTTATTGGCCAAAATTTAGCTCAAAGACGTTAATTTAACCTCAAAAATCGACGTACGTGCGCTTTTGCCAAAAAATAGTGCCACCTAAAGGGAAAAATAAATATATGATTCGATTACGTATTATTTGCCGTCGTTGTTTTGAATATATCTCGTCTATCTCTACTGTAATGTCTCCCATATGTTATTATCTTGTAGCTGAGACCTAACTCTACAAATGTACAATGAATCAACTTTTGATCAGAAGACTGCATCGTGGTCGAAATTCCGATTTAAGGGATTTAAGGTGAAGACTGCAAAATCTGCCATTATGGTTTCTACATGTACGTGCTTTCTCCCATTGAGTTTGTGTTATATATCCGCCATGGATAGTCTACATGTTTCCAGACCTTCTACTTGTACGTTTTTGATCAGAAGACCGTGAACATGGTCAAAAATTCCGATTTAAGATGAAGACTGCAAAATCTTCCATTATGGTTTCTACTCGTACGTGCTATCTCCAATTGAGTTTGTGTTATAATTCCGTCATGGATGGTCTACACGTTACAGACCTTCTACTTGTACGTGTTATACTAATAGAGGATGGGATTATTTTTCAAATTGAATTATAATTTGAATTATTCTCTGACTCTGTGTTATTAGGCGATCGGCCGCATAGTGTAACACATCTCCTAATGAGTGTAGTCTTTCAACATTCTCTCTCTCTATCTATCTCTCGATCTGTCGATCTCACGACCACACAACTCTTTACCTCTTTTTCTTTTTGCTGTCGCCGATATATAAACATTTGACCACTCTCTGGTTAGGATTAGCTTCCTTCTACTCGTTATCCTTTTCACCGACCCACCCAAGCCACCGTCAAAACATGATACTTGGCTGGGTCGTAAATCTTAACATCCAGTCCAGCCCTTTGGTCTCATGGTTAGATTCGGTGAATGTCTCGTGGTTCTTACTTTCTCTCATAAAATTCTCATCCGCACATTTTTTCCTCACAATTCTCGACCGTCAACATCGTTTTTCTTGCTGCTCTGTACCATCCGACATATTTGTATAATAAATAATCATAACTTGTACTTTATGAACGACGTGTTAATTTGTTTTTTTCGCCTACTCCTGTCATTACTACTGTTTCTATATTCTTGATTATTAAATTAGCTTTTACATAGGCGTGTAATATGAGTGGAGGGTGGAATTTTGTTTAAAGACTAAATCTCCCATTGTGTTTCTACATGTGTCATGTCTCGATCAAAGCAGCAGATCAACTAATTCGTCGCCGTGACGAATTCAATGTCTAATTATCATTACAATTATTATTATTATTGTTATTTTTGTTATCATTATCATTAAGATTATTATTATTATTATTAATATTAAAATAATATTGTTATCATTATTGTTTTGATTACTGATATTATTATTACCATTATTATTATTATTATTGTTATTAATATAATTGTCGTTGGTGTTGTCTTCGTCGTTTTTATTGGTGTTTTCTGCTGTTATCATTATTTTCATTTTATTCATCACTATCCTGTTTTCTGTTTATAAATTTCTCTTCAATAACTGATCATCTATTTCCAGTTTCTTTCTTTTTCCTTCTTTTCCTTCTCTTTTGTTTTGCTGTTTTTTCGTATGGTCCCAGCTGTTTTAAATGCGATTTTTGTTTTCCTATTAAAAAGCCACGATATGATCTCATTTTAATATATGTAATTTATTTCATCTTCACAAAATTAGACTGATTCAGTTCAAATAATATCTTGTCAAACCGTTTACCTAACTGTGTGTACCGAGCTGTATTCCGATTATTACGAACTAGATTATGATAAATAGATAGATGAACAATTATTATTTTGTGTTTGTGTGTGGATGTATTTTCACTCGACTCTCCATTAATTGTTGTTTTTGTTTGCTCACTATCGGTAGCTAAAGTGGAAATTAGCACTAAATAAAGAACGGGAGAGAACGCTAATGAAGCCTAAAATTACGACCATTATTCACCATTAACAAGCTTTTTATGGTGATTTGTTAGCGGTTTTGAAACAATCAGCTGCTTTATACCGTTACTTCTCGTTTTAATAGGCTCGACTGTGGACACTTTCTCTCGGATTTACGCTCGCGTTCGGAGCCATGTTCTCAAAAACTTTCAGAGTTCACAAAATATTCATCAACAAGAAGCTACAAAAAGTGGTGAGTCAATAATCTAGATACGTCATTTTCGATAGGTAGGGTTCTTCCATCAGGCGATTAATCGATAACTCCGGAATGATTAAATTCATCATGAGATTTTCTAAACAAGCCACTTTGTTTCTCAAGTTTTATAGGGCACGTATGGTATTGTAATATGCGCGGTTGCAAGTGGTGTGGGCGATTAAGTTGTGGGCGCGCGTTGTGTGTGCTTACTGCCCAAGCACAAGAAATGTGCAATAAGCTACTAGTATGAAAGGGAAATTTGAGTGGTTTGGGGTATGGTTATGCGGAGGTCTTTTGTACACAAGTTCAAATGATGTTGCTTTAAATCGCGTCTTTGCAACAGCACTCAAGTACCTTGCGTCACACATCAAATTGATGAGAACTGTTTCGATATAAATCACTTATCATATTTTAGTAACCTTAAAGTAATTTGTTATCTTCCGCCTAAAGAAATATATACTAATGAATTAAGTATTTTTATGATGTTATACTATACTATCGAAATAGTGTTTATCCTAAAATTCTTAAAATGTACAACTGTTAACTGTTTATATTGGTTGCAAAACTGGAAATCAGTTCATAACATTTGTTAATGCATTTATATTACCTTTACGATGCCTTCCCTGCTGTGTGTGTTTTAACCCTCTGGGATGGATTAGTTTAGTTTTACGAAAAGTGGGAGGATTTGTGCTTACCAAATTAATGTTCATTACTTTATTTTTTTTATAAATATAGAGGTGTATTTATAACGTCCTGTAATGTGTTATTACGGATATGAAATTTGAGATGAATGAATTCACAAGATGTATTAATGTGAAGATGTGAATTTATGATACATTCCACGTTCGGTTCTATTAACAGTCTTTGCAGGATAAACAACTCGCTGTCATAGTGGGAGGAGTTTGCCCAGTGAAATTCCTATTGTAGTTGTTACGTTCTGTAGATGTAAACAAAGTAATGAATTAGTAATTCACATGCCTTGTTGTTTTTCTTAACAGTCTGTAAAGGATTACCAACTCGTCGTAATGGTGGGAGGATTTGTGCTTATCGAGAGTGTCTATCTACTTGTATGGGACCTTATCAAACCGCTGCGAGCTGAAGTCATTCAATTCACCGAAGATGTAAGAAGGGAATGGGTGTGCCTAATTACTTAAGAGCATCTCTTTCAACCGTTCCCTCGCGATTAAATTAGATTTTCGATTTGAGATGCATTTGAATTTTTATTGTCCTAATAAGACGGTTGTAGAGATTTCTACTTTCCCTAGGATTTTTTTTTCATGGGTTCTGTGTCTCTCGTCTAAGCAGAAAGGAAAAGAAATATACACTTCGTATGAGATGCTTAATTGGTCAAACATTATAGGCCTGATAAGTACACGTTCATTTGATGTGATGTTACAGTACTATACAAAATATCATGTATATTTAGATGTATAACGCATCAGTGAAATCATAAACACTGTTTTTATGCAATGTATTGCGTCACGATGATATGCCTCTCTATATATTTATTTTTATTATCAGAACCTTGAAAGCTAATGACGTAAAAATTGAATTCACAGCATTAAACAAAGCTTACTAGATTGTTCTACATTACAAAGATATGACAACTGCTGAACGTATGAAATAGAAATGTAGGGCTTACAGCAAGGAATAATTGGGAAACCATACATTTATTTAAAATTAAATTGTCCTATATCTCGGTGTTTTTAACTGTACTTGATTTTCAACCAAAAATATCCCAATATACATTACATTTCAATTTTCCAAAGAACGTTTTACCCAATGATTGATTATAGATTCAGAGAGAACTTTATCAAATTCCAAACCAGCTATAAGCAGTACCTATACAAACCACCATCTTTGAAAATGGACACCAGGTTCAACAGGATCTCAAAGACTTCCGATAAAAAAGTCCAACGGCAATGTCAATTCCGTATTGTATACAGGGGCGTCGCTAGAGGGGGGGGGGTGCGACACCCCCAGCTGTCAGGATATTGTCGGTAAAATTGCGCTGCCGTCGGGAAAAATGAGAAAAAGGGGAGGGAAAAAGGAAAGGGAAAGGGAAAGAAAAGAAAAAAAAAGAGAGGAGAAGAGAAGAAAAAAAGAGAAAAAGAAAAGGGGAAGGAGAGAAAAGAAAGGAAAAGAAAGAAAAGGAGATGAGAAAAAAAAGAAAAAAAGAGAAAAGGGAAACAAAAGAAACTGGGATGAAAGAGAGGATAGGGAGAAGGGGGTAAGAGCCTGAGAGAGGAGGGGTGGAAGTGAGAGAGAGGGGGTTGTTGGGTGGAGTCGCCTCGTCGAGGGAGCAAGAAAGATACGCATAGATATGTTGCTGTGTCGGGTCAGGTGTGTCGGTATTCTTGCTCGATCCTCGTGTACTATATCGATGCAGAAGTTTGAAGTCGGTGAGATGTATTAATGTGTCGGTCGGCCGGCAATTTTTTTTCCATATGAACTGTGACCATTTATTGGACAAAGAAACATTTTTGAAAATTCACACAATGATTAAGAGCCGAGAACGGTACAATGAATCGTCTTCTTTAATAATTTAATGCAACGTCAAAGTTTCCGCGCTTCGCGCGGGAGGGGGAAAAACTGAATTTAGACAAGGATTAAGAGTCGTCTTCTTTCTCTGATAATTTATTGAAACGTCAAAGCTTGCGCGCTTCGCGCGGGAGGGGGGAACTGAATTCAGACAAGGATTTAGAGTCGAGAACGGTACAACGAATCGTCTTCTTTCTCTAATAATTTAATGTAACGTCAAAGTTTCCGCGCTTCGCGCGGGAGGGGGAAAAACTGAATTCAGACAAGGATTAAGGGTCGTCTTCTTTCTCTGATAATTTAATGAAACTTCAAAGCTTCCGCGCTTCGCGCGGAAGGGGGGGGGAAATGAGTTTATACAAGGATTAAGAGTCGAGAACGGTACAAACAATCGTCTTCTTTCTTTAATAATTTAATGAAACGTCAAAGCTTTCCCGCTTTGCGCGGGAGGGGGGGGGGGAACTGAGTTTATACAAGGATTAAGAGTCGAGAACGGTACAACGAATCGTCTGCTTTCTTTAATAATGTAATGTAACGTCAAATTTTCCGCGCTTTGCGCGGAAGGGGTTAAACTGAATTCAGACAATGATTTAGAGTCAAGAACGGTATCCTATCCCTAATAATTTATTGAAACTTCAAAGCTTCCGCGCTTCGCGCGAAGGGGTGAAACTGAATTCAGACAAGGATTTAGAGTCGAGAACGGTATCCTTTCTCTAATAATTTAATGAAACGTCAAAGCTTCCGCGCTTCGCGCGGGATGGGGGGAAACAAGAATTAAGAGTCAGGAACGGTACAACGAATCGTCTTCTTTCTTTAATAATTTAATGAAACGTCAAAGCTTTCCCGCTTTGCGCGGGAGGGGGAACTGAGTTTATACAAGGATTAAGAGTCGAGAACGGTACAACGAATCGTCTTCTTTCTTTAATAATGTAATAAACGTCAAATTTCCGCGCTTCGCGCGAAGGGTTAAACTGAATTCAGACAAGGATTTAGAGTCAAGAACGGTATCCTTCCCTAATAATTTAATGAAACGTCAAAGCTTCCGCGCTTCGCGCGAAGGGTGAAACTGAATTCAGACAAGGATTTAGAGTCGAGAACGGTATCCTTTCTCTAATAATTTAATGAAACGTCAAAGCTTCCGCGCTTCGCGCGGGATGGGAAACAAATTAAGAGTCAGGAACGGTACAACGAATCGTCTTCTTTCTCTAATAATTTAATGAAACGTCAAAGCTTCCGCGCTTCGCGCGAGAGGGAACTGAATTCAGACAAGGATTAAGAGTCGAAACAGTACAACGAATCGTCTTCTTTTTAATGATTTAATGAAACGCGGGAGGGGCGAAACAAGAAATAAGAGTCAGGAACGGTACAACGAATCGTCTTCTTTCTCTTATAAAAAAAAACTTCATAGCTTCTGCGCTTCGCGCGAGAAGGGGGGGGACTGAGTTTATACCAGGATTAAGAGTCGAGAACGGTACAACGAATCGTCTTCTTTCTTTAATAATTTAATGAAACGTCAAAGCTTCCGCGCTTCGCGCGGAAGGGTTAAACTGAATTCAGACAAGGATTTAGAGTCAAGAACGGTATCCTTTCTCTAATAATTTAATGAAACGTCAAAGCTTCCGCGCTTCGCGCGGATGGGAAACAAGAATTAGAGTCAGGAACGGTACAACGAATCGTCTTCTTTTCTAATAATTTAATGAAACGTCAAAGCTTCCGCGCTTCGCGCGAGAGGGGGAACTGAATTCAGACAAGGATTAAGAGTCGAAACAGTACAACGAATCGTCTTCTATTTAATGATTTAATGAAACGCGGGAGGGGCGAAACAAGAAATAAGAGTCAGGAACGGTACAACGAATCGTCTTCTTTCTCTAATAATTTAATGAAACGTCAAAGCTTCCGCGCTTCGCGCGGGAGGGGGGAACTGAATTCAGACAAGGATTAAGAGTCGAGAACGGTACAACGAATCGTCTTCTTTCTCTTATAAAAAAACTTCATAGCTTCTGCGCTTCGCGCGAAGGGGGACTGAGTTTATACAAGGATTAAGAGTCGAGAACGGTACAACGAATCGTCTTCTTTCTTTAATAATGTAATGAAACGTCAAAGCTTCCGCGCTTCGCGCGGAAGGGGTTAAACTGAATTCAGACAAGGATTTAGAGTCAAGAACGGTATCCTTTCTCTGATAATTTAATGAAACTTCAAAGCTTCCGCGCTTCGCGCGGATGGGTGAAACTGTATTCAGACAAGGATTTAGAGTCGAGAACAGTATCCTTTAATAATTTAATGAAACGTCATAGCTTCTGCGCTTCGCGCGGGAGGGGCGAAACAAGAATTAAGAGTCAGGAACGGTACAACGAATCGTCTTCTTTCTCTAATAATTTAATGAAACGTCAAAGCTTCCGCGCTTCGCGCGGATGGGGGAACTGAATTTCAGACAAGGATTAAGAGTCGAGAACGATACAACGAATCGTCTTCTTTCTCTAATAATTTAATGAAACGTCAAAGCTTCCGCGCTTCGCGCGAAGGGGGAAACTGAGTTTATACAAGGATTAAGAGTCGAGAACGGTACAACGAATCGTCTTCTTTCTTTAATAATGTAATGTAACGTCAAATTTTCCGCGCTTTGCGCGGAAGGTTAAACTGAATTCAGACAAGGATTTAGAGTCAAGAACGGTATCCTTTCCTAATAATTTAATGAAACGTCAAAGCTTCCGCGCTTCGCGCGAAGGGGTGAAACTGAATTCAGACAAGGATTTAGAGTCGAGAACGGTATCCTTTCTCTAATAATTTAATGAAACGTCAAAGCTTCCGCGCTTCGCGCGGGATGGGGGGAAACAAGAATTAAGAGTCAGGAACGGTACAACGAATCGTCTTCTTTTTCTAATAATGTAATGAAACGTCAAAGCTTCCGCGCTTCGCGCGGGAGAACTGAATTCAGACAAGGATTAAAAGTCGTAAACAGTACAACGAATCGTCTTCTATTTAATGATTTAATGAAACGCGGAGGGGCGAAACAAGAAATAAGAGTCAGGAACGGTACAACGAATCGTCTTCTTTCTCTAATAATTTAATGAAACGTCAAAGCTTCCGCGCTTCGCGCGGGAGGGGGAACTGAATTCAGACAAGGATTAAGAGTCGAGAACGGTACAACGAATCGTCTTCTTTCTCTTATAAAAACGTCATAGCTTCTGCGCTTCGCGCGAGAAGGGGGGGGGACTGAGTTTATACAAGGATTAAGAGTCGAGAACGGTACAACGAATCGTCTTCTTTCTTTAATAATGTAATGAAACGTCAAAGCTTCCGCGCTTCGCGCGGAAGGGGTTAAACTGAATTCAGACAAGGATTTAGAGTCAAGAACGGTATCCTTTCTCTGATAATTTAATGAAACTTCAAAGCTTCCGCGCTTCGCGCGGATGGGTGAAACTGAATTCAGACAAGGATTTAGAGTCGAGAACAGTATCCTTTCTTTAATAATTTAATGAAACGTCAAAGCTTCTGCGCTTCGCGCGGGAGGGGCGAAACAAGAATTAAAAGTCAGGAACGGTACAACGAATAGTCTTCTTCCTCTAATAATTTAATGAAACGTCAAAGCTTCCGCGCTTCGCGCGGAAGGGGGGGGGGAAATGAGTTTATACAAGGATTAAGAGTCGAGAACGATACAACGAATCGTCTTCTTTCTTTAATAATGTAATGTAACGTCAAATTTTCCGCGCTTTGCGCGGAAGGGGTTAAACTGAATTCAGACAATGATTTAGAGTCAAGAACGGTATCCTTTCCCTAATAATTTATTGAAACTTCAAAGCTTCCGCGCTTCGCGCGAGGGTGAAACTGAATTCAGACAAGGATTTAGAGTCGAGAACGGTATCCTTTCTCTAATAATTTAATGAAACGTCAAAGCTTCCGCGCTTCGCGCGGATGGGGGAAACAAGAATTAAGAGTCAGGAACGGTACAACGAATCGTCTTCTTTTTCTAATAATGTAATGAATCGTCAAAGCTTCCGCGCTTCGCGCGGAGGGGAACTGAATTCAGACAAGGATTAAAAGTCGTAAACAGTACAACGAATCGTCTTCTATTTAATGATTTAATGAAACGCGGGAGGGGCGAAACAAGAAATAAGAGTCAGGAACGGTACAACGAATCGTCTTCTTTCTCTAATAATTTAATGAAACGTCAAAGCTTCCGCGCTTCGCGCGGGAGGGGGGAACTGAATTCAGACAAGGATTAAGAGTCGAGAACGGTAACAATGAATCGTCTTCTTTCTCTTATAAAAAAAAACGTCATAGCTTCTGCGCTTCGCGCGAGAAGGGGACTGAGTTTATACAAGGATTAAGAGTCGAGAACGGTACAACGAATCGTCTTCTTTCTTTAATAATGTAATGAAACGTCAAAGCTTCGCGCTTCGCGCGGAAGGGGTTAAACTGAATTCAGACAAGGATTTAGAGTCAAGAACGGTATCCTTTCTCTGATAATTTAATGAAACTTCAAAGCTTCGCGCTTCGCGCGGATGGGTGAAACTGAATTCAGACAAGGATTTAGAGTCGAGAACAGTATCCTTTCTTTAATAATTTAATGAAACGTCATAGCTTCTGCGCTTCGCGCGGGAGGGGCGAAACAAGAATTAAAAGTCAGGAACGGTACAACGAATAGTCTTCTTCCTCTAATAATTTAATGAAACGTCAAAGCTTCCGCGCTTCGCGCGGGATGGGGGGAACTGAATTTAGACAAGGAATACTGAGAGTCGAGAACGATACAACGAATCGTCTTCTTTCTCTGATAATTTAATGAAACTTCAAAGCTTCCGCGCTTTGCGCGGAAGGGGGGGGGAAATGAGTTTATACAAGGATTAAGAGTCGAGAACGGTACAACGAATCGTCTGCTTTCTTTAATAATGTAATGTAACGTCAAAGATTCCGCGCTTCGCGCGGAAGGGGTTAAACTGAATTCAGACAATGATTTAGAGTCAAGAACGGTATCCTTTCCCTAATAATTTAATGAAACTTCAAAGCTTCCGCGCTTCGCGCGAAGGGGTGAAACTGAATTCAGACAAGGATTTAGAGTCGAGAACGGTATCCTTTCTCTAATAATTTAATGAAACGTCAAAGCTTCCGCGCTTCGCGCGGGATGGGGGGAAACAAGAATTAAGAGTCAGGAACGGTACAACGAATCGTCTTCTTTTTCTAATAATGTAATGAATCGTCAAAGCTTCCGCGCTTCGCGCGGGAGGGGGGGAACTGAATTCAGACAAGGATTAAAAGTCGTAAACAGTACAACGAATCGTCTTCTATTTAATGATTTAATGAAACGCGGGAGGGGCGAAACAAGAAATAAGAGTCAGGAACGATACAACGAATCGTCTTCTTTCTCTAATAATTTAATGAAACGTCAAAGCTTCCGCGCTTCGCGCGGGGGGGAACTGAATTCAGACAAGGATTAAGAGTCGAGAACGGTAACAATGAATCGTCTTCTTTCTCTTATAAAAAAAAACTTCATAGCTTCTGCGCTTCGCGCGAGAAGGGGGGGGGACTGAGTTTATACAAGGATTAAGAGTCGAGAACGGTACAACGAATCGTCTTCTTTCTTTAATAATGTAATGAAACGTCAAAGCTTCCGCGCTTCGCGCGGAAGGGGTTAAACTGAATTCAGACAAGGATTTAGAGTCAAGAACGGTATCCTTTCTCTGATAATTTAATGAAACTTCAAAGCTTGCGGATGGGTGAAACTGAATTCAGACAAGGATTTAGAGTCGAGAACAGTATCCTTTCTTTAATAATTTAATGAAACGTCATAGCTTCTGCGCTTCGCGCGGGAGGGGCGAAACAAGAATTAAAAGTCAAGAACGGTACAACGAATAGTCTTCTTCCTCTAATCATTTAATGAAACGTCAAAGCTTCCGCGCTTCGCGCGGGATGGGGGGAACTGAATTTAGACAAGGAATACTGAGAGTCGAGAACGATACAACGAATCGTCTTTTTTCCCTAATAAATTAATGAAACGACAAAGCTTCCGCACCTCCCGCTGGAGGGGGAAACAGCCCCTCCCTGCACCTAACCCCTATAGGGAGCGCGCTTTGATATTGGGACATTAGCATTAATATAATTGTCGGTAATTGGTGGCTAGTTTTGTCGGTAATCGGTGGCCTCTACACCCCCACTAAAAAAGTTCTAGCGACCTCCCTGATTGTATATATATATATATATAATTATATATCCCATAGAAATAATGAACTACGTAAGTCGTCATTGTACTGTTCGCACATTGTAATAGGTGAGGCATAAGGACTGTATTTCAATAATCAGAATGCGAATTGCATACATTACGTGTTGTTAGGTGGGACAAGACATAATGTTTGTCCTACCGAGCATCAATTAATGTATGCAATTCGCATTTTGACTATTGAAATACAATTATTCGTAACAGGTGAATGAAATAATTTGTCACAAGCCCCATTAAATTTGATTACTTTACGAAAATGGTTTATTTTCATCTTCCTTGTATGGATATAGGCATCGACATCAGAGGACCGTGTCATTATTCCAGAGATTCAGGTTTGTCGGAGAACGGGTATCAACAGCCTGTCATGGCTCTCAGGGATCTACATCTTCAACGGAATCCTGCTCCTCTTTGGTCTTTTCCTCGGTAATATCAGCTCCTGTAGCTTCGTTTGCATGTGCATCTTTTTTTCAAACATCTCTCAACAATTTCTTACAAAGACATGATTTTATATAGAACTTAAAATACAGTGGATTGAGATTGGGTTCTGTTTTTTTAGTCAGTGATATTTCCTTTGATACCACAGCCACGCCTTGAAAAGGAGCAAACAACATAGACCGAGCAAAAAGTGAGGGTTTACAGTACCCCGAAGAGCAAATTTGTGTAGGTTTAGGTGGTGGTGGTGTTACACCTCAGTCTTACCGCCAGACCCGATTACATCCGAATGGCAACTATCAAGATTTTGGCCATTCTGGCAAATGAATTATTTTGTTCTGTCTGCTGTCAGTTTAGTGTCGGTATTTTTTTTTTGCTTGAAAGATCGAGTATTGCTTGAAAGATCGATGGCACGACGTTGACAGTCTTTTGTTGTTGACCCGATTTCCTCACAAACATCGGTCTAATACCCCAGTCCCACCCTAGAGATCGATACAATGCCGAAAACAAACAATTACATTACAACAAATGGACCAAAATAGCTCGGTTTGAATTTGGTTTGTTCTCTTTTTGGCGGTGTGACTGGGGTATAATTATTCCCGGATTTTCCAATCACAGAAATCATCGCTAAATTCGTGCAGCAAAATTCAAAAGAATTCTTCAAAATGACGATATCCCTCATAAATGAGATCCTGAGCAAGCGAGATGTCGCCGCCAGGTAAACGAAACAATCATCTCAAAATGATTGTGCTCTCATTGTTCTGTTCATATAATATCGACATGATTATCAATGCATTCTAAATTCAGAGCAATGCCGATGGTTCTCCCTCTCAGTAACCTGTCATATATTTGAGATTGGTGTCATTTACATTGAATGATACCCTTACTATCCCTTGGTTGTCCTGGGGCTGGATATAGCCATTTCCTGTTCATGTTTTCTTTTAATTTGTGTTAATGTGTCAGATACTTATTGACCAACTGGCAATGCATGATGAGGTTTAAGAATATGTTGCGTTACGTCAATTTCTCTCTATCATTGTGAGAGGGATATCATTTTACCTTTCCTGCAGCTTTTGAAACACGAGCCGTCAAAATCCGTGCATTGAACGACGCCAAGAACATCGGCATATCCGTATACAACGTATCAATTCTGTCATCAGTGGGGGCGCTGTTCAACCTGGTGATGGATCCCAAAGACTACACCTTGGTCTACATAGTCACCGGTCTGTGTGTGATTGTCAGTACAATCACCACGCTCCTCGTCATATTTTTACCTAAGGTTTGTGCAAGCTAACCAGCCTTTATACTTTAATTCCATTGACACTCTTTGGTCAGTATACCTTTGTTGATCTTTATTTTGTACGTTCCTTTTTGTAAAACAAAGAATATATATTCTACACTCCTATTGCTTTCTCAGTTCACTTTTCAATATTTTTAAAAATACTTCCAGTCACTCTCTTTCGTTATATACTTAAAAGTCGACATGTCTTTTCTTTAGTTAACTTGATTTCAAAAACACCACACTAAATAAAGACAACGCGTTTTATACTGCAGTTCCTGACGATGGTCATGAAATCGAAAATTCGAAATTCGAGAAATCGCAAACATTTCTCTGGTTGGAGATTTCTGTTTAGAACTGTCAACTGTAACCATTCCGTTTTGTAGGAAGCAATTCCTGAATATGTTGAGCGCTTTGTCATAAGAGTTTGGCCCAAACCGCAATGATAATGTCAATAGGGCAAAAACAATTGCTTTTTAAATACGTTTTACCTATTTTGCAATGATTGGAAAATATATCTGCCTGTATAGACAGAAAAGAGTGGGTCTAGTATAGGCTAAGTGTCAGCTCTATGACTATGCCTACATCCCGACGGACCCAGCTTCGAAATTGAGCTTCCAGTTGGTGACGTTTCGTCCGTGAATGATCAGATTTGATTGATACGCGTCCGCAATATGCCGCGCGTTCACACGCACTTACTCACCCATACACAGAGTCAGAAATACCATCTGGCCTAGTGGTCCACATTCCTTCCAGGGCAATAGCTCTTTGGAGTAATGCGACAAGATAACATTTTAGGTGCATTGGTCAATAGTCCGATTTTAGGGTTACGATGTACTTCACAAAGAAAGTTGCTTGCAAGGGAAACCGTAGAGTGATCAGTCTGTAATCTGCTTCGCACATTTTAGTTTTATTAATTTTCATTTCCATTCACTTTCATCAACAATCAGGAAGAAAATTGGTCACACGCCAAAGAAACCGTAGAAGGGTCAAATATTATTTGATCTGTTTCCCTCCCTCCTCTCTTTCTCTCTCTCTCTCTCTCTTTCTATTTCCCATGTGCTTTTCTTTATTTTATGCCATTTTAATTAACAATCAAAAGGATGATGATCCTATTTTGGTTTATATACCTCTATTTAGAAATCTAGCCATCTGATTGGTCAAAATTGGAGTCCATATGGAAACGTTTGCTTGGATTTGTCTCATGAAAGAAGTTGACCACAACACATCGCGTTGAGTGCAGGGGTCGCGGGCACAGAACTGTAAAATACGTAGAGCGCTCATCCCAATTCACAATGCACAGATCGACGTGTGGTCGTTGAACCGAACGTGCGGGAGATACACTCGAGTGCATACGCCGCCATTTTGCTTAGTCCTCGATCTTTTCAGCTCACAAATTTCAAGAATTACAGTCTGGCCTGTCGTTGAGAAATAAGCGGCGAACACAAAAGAGGACTAACAAAGATGGCGGATATCGCCTTATCACGTACGAGCGCTGGCCACATTTTTCGAACCACTATGAGCCTTCTACGTATATTTACAGTTCTGTGATCACGGGCCACTGGCTTCATCGGGAAGGTAGTTCCATTAAGTGAATGAGTAAATTCCGACAAAATTATACATCCAATCAAAACAAATTTAATACCAGAAGAAAGCTAACGATTAGTATATTCATTAGCCGCTTGCCCCAAAGCCGCTTGACCACAGTGGAACAAGTGAGAGCTTACGAGAGCGGCCAAAGTGTGATTGAAACTCGCTTTTTGCTCTTCTCCAACGCAAAAAGAAACGAATTGTGCTGGATAAATATGTTTTTTCCGACAAAAGTACAGAAAAATTGCATATTGTCTTTTTATATTATACTTTTTTGAAATGTTACCCGAGTGACTCCCGGGCACCCCAGTGCTGGAAAGAAACGCACATTTTAGAAAACTTCACATTTTCATGGGAAAATGCTTATTTGGTCTATGTACGCAAGTCAGATTGAGCGGATGATACCACGTTTCCATATGTGATTTTAGCCCCTTAAGAAACGAACAATGCCAGTAACGGTCATGAAAAAGATTCCCGTTGCCCCGGGTAACGGGAAAATAGTTAAATTTTGCTGAGATCCCCATTGGTTTACGTCTAAAAAATTCTTTGTGCGAGCGCGGATACCATACAGTGTGTGTGCGATTCCCGAATGATCGTAACATTCAGGCAACTTTCCAGCGAAGATTAACAGACAGTGTCTCAGATTTTCTGTGATGTTTTAACCAATCTTTACTCAAGAAAAGGATAAGGCAAGAATTCTTTGTAGAATTTTCTGTAAATACGTTATATAAAAGATATGTGGACTGGTTTAATATTCGAGGCATGGCTCTCATAGCAGTCAATATATCTATATTATTCGCTTGTTTTCAAATTTGTCTCGTTTTTTCGTTGTGCTGCGTTTTATTTTTCCTTAACAGTCTTCATTTCCATTGACTCCAGGTTATTGACGTCATAAAATACCCGGATGGGGCACCCGTGTCGACAATGCCGGATGAATTCTCAACCAATCTCAGCACAGCGAATGCCAACGGTGGGGAACAAAGGAAAAAGCCCAACCTTTCCACAATATCGTCGAAAGTCGGTGACGGGTAAGTTTCAAATAGGGGAAATTAAAAGATATTTAGTCATTCTGTGTCCCACAATGCAACATATATCGTGGACTTAAATACAACCACGATCACAAATAATTTTCAAAAATCACTTGGAGGGCAATTTCAATAGCCAATTGTATGTCCAATAGAAATCATGTTCAGATTACGTAATACAATCATTGTCATTTTGGCACATTTTAATAGGTGGCGCACAAGGCTATTGAAATAGCCCTAGTTTGATTTTTAGAAAGTAGTAGCTATCGTGTTCATAACATATACATGAAATTATAAATTCCCTTGATATATTATTTGGGCCATGTCATATAACGAGTTGCGATTGAACTGAATCAATCGCAAGTCCTCTAATCAATCGAAAGTTTGCTGTCCCATGTCTCTTATGGACATAGTTGCGATTTATATCGATCAAAAATAAGTTACTATGAATCGCAACTGTTTATAAGACGGGGCTCTGATCTTAGATTTATTATAATCTTGATAACCCAATGCTGTCTTGTAGGAAGGAGTCTTTATTTTCATACATTATATACACCATATTTGTCTTACGTACCTACACGTGGTCCTAAGATACCAGTGTATTAGCCGCATGAGGGAGGGGGGCAACCCTGTTCCTGTCCCCACGGCTGAATTTAGGCACAACCCGCGACCCTTGCCCTCCCCTCTTTTAGCAAAAAATGGCATACCTTAAGCACACAACCCTCCCTCCCTAGATTTGCTTCCCTCTCAAACTTCGACCCATGCGGCACCTGAAAATGTTTTCTTCCATTGAAATGGTTAACGGTAAAATGCGGGGTTGCTTTATTCATCTTTACAGTACTACTATTTTGTTTCAATTTTTCTTTCGTAGTGGTGCATAAAATATGATCAACCTAGCCACAGATATATACGAAATTAAGTTGCAGTTGCAGGTCATTACTGCTGTTTAACAAACACGCTAGTGCTGCCATTTGTTAATGCTAAGTAGGTATACCATTACGTATTCACCATGGTGTCGAGACCCTTCTTATCAATGTTTCAAGCTCTATCTTACGAGAAATGGACTCCTGATCTGTCACTGCCATGGTCCTTTTAGATTTGTCCTCAGCCTTCGACACCGTAGACCACAAAATACTTGTAAATACTCTCACAACTCTGGGTATCCAGGACCAGGCTCTCGAATGGTTTGAATCGTATCTTTCATGCCATTCACAGTCTGTCCTTTCGAATGGTTTCACATCCTCCCCCAGGCCACTTGGCTGTGGAGTACCCAAGGTTCTGTGGGCGGGCCCACCTTATTTTCAATTTATCTAACTGGTCTCAGAAATGTTTTTCAACGTCACTCTGTTCGCTATCATTTATATGCAGATGACATACAATTTTTTGTTTCTTTTCCGCCGCATCAAATTCAAGCTTCCCAAACCTTGCGCAATTTAGAAAATTGCATCGCTGATATTGACGCCTGGATGAAGTCACATTCTTTGCTATTAAATCACAGTAAATGCGAATTCATTCTTTTCGGCTCAAAATCTCGGTTGAACAAATTAAATATAGACTCCATTTCTATTTCCGGTAACACCATTCCTTTATCAAATTCATGTCGCGATCTTGGCGTTATTCTTGATTCTCAAATGTCTATGTGTAAACAAATCACCAGCATTTCCAGATCAGTTCGCTATCAATTGCGCAATATTGGCTTCATACGGAAATATCTGACTCGTTCGGCAACAGGGAAACTTGTTCACTCACTTATTTCTTCACGTCTGGATTTTGGCAACAGTCTACTCTATATATATATATATATATATACCACCTTCAAAGAAATCTTGGGGGAACGAGCTTTTGCTCATGCCGGACCAGCCCTGTGGAATTCACTTCCACATGGGCTGAAGATCTCCGATTCTTCAACATTTTTTAAGAGCAACCTTAAATTCCATTTGTTCAATTTTGCGTTTTGAAGACAGACATTCATTCATTCTTTCATTTTTGTATTTTCTTTCTTATGTAAATGTACACGATTCTTTGTCATGATGTAATGTAATCCCTAATATTTTGAAGCGCCTTGAGCATTTAATTAAAATGAATAATGGCGCTATATAAATCTCATGTATTATTATTATTATTATTCGATACATTTTTGTTGTATTTGTATTATTTTTTTCCGACTTTCCAGAGTAACAGACTCCACGGGGGCCAACGGACATCCAAGTTCGCAAGAGGCTTGGAAAGAACCCGAAACCCATGAGAAGTAAAGCACAAGATGATCATACAAACTGTTTCTAACTAAGCGCTTTACCAGTTACAACCGAACAAAGCGCTTACAGTATTATTATTACCCCGGTCACTGGATTCAGTTACTATTCCACACATTACAGTGCACATTCTCCACTCCCTGGGAAGCATTCCAGCTAGTCGCATTTTTTTACGGACACGCACATGCTTATCAAATCACAATGACCTTAACATCCTACCGGGTACCCATTTGGGTGGAGAGAAGCAGTGTAGATAAAATGACATTGCTGCCGTGCCGGAGCATCTATGCAAATTGCTGTCAATAAATAAGCAATTCAGGGTTCCTATTCCATACGTGCACTTACTAGAAAAACAATTTGGATTGCAAAGGAATCGAATTAGAGCGATTTACAGCAAACGAGTAACCATAATCTTATGGACATTGTGGCAGATTACCTTGTGTTAAACAAGGTATCCAAATAACTCGTCCACACCTACCTGACTACAAATTGTATGACTTCAAACTCAGGGGAAAATTATGGAGTTGGCGTAAATGGGATAGTAGTAGATCTGATTCGAAGGTCGTGTTTAAAACGTCAAAATGAAATGTAACCAAAAATGGTACAGTTACAAATTTGCTGACAAGGTAGCCAGTAGCCAAAATTAACAAGAAACAAAAACGAAGACGAAACCCTGAATTAATACTTAAATTATTTTGTAGAATGCCTGGAAGCAAAAATCATTTCACCAAAAACCCGCGAATCTACTGAAAGCGAGTCCGGCATATTCATATGCAAAGGGAAGGACTGGTGTAATTAATCACGACACCCCAAAAAAAAAAAAAAAAAAAAAAAAACAGGTGACTAATTGGAGAGAAAAACTGAATAAATTAATGAAATAAGAATGACGATAGTGTGACTTAACCAAGTGAGTTCAGAAAATTTTTATAAAGATTTGTTTCGGCAAATACGGGTGTACATCCTTTAACTCTTACTGCCCACATTTTGGTGAATTAAATTTAGTTGTAGGTAGGTATGTGTTGCTAATCGGGCACCATTACTAGTACCCCTTTTAAAAATATATCCTCATGGTGTACGTACCATTAAGATAGGGAAAATATTGCAATCCACGGGGCGTTAAAAATACGAAAAGAAAATATTGTAAAATAATTTGTTTAACTTCTTTTACATCGTCATCGTTGTGCTAATCGTCGTTGCATGTACTATGTCTTACATTACAATTCCAATCATATGGCTTTACAGATTTTTGCCATGAGTTCATTTAAACCTCCATCAGATAATCAACGAATACAGTATTTTTGAATAAAATACATTTACATTCATTACTATTGATCTCTAAAGTTCATAGCGTCAATTCTATTCCATGAATAGAACGTGCAATAAAATGATTGTGCAACTTTAGATGAAAAACATTAGACCAGTGGTTGCTATTTCGTCATCAAAAATAGTATCCTAGCAGTACATGATTTCGCTGAGGGATTCATGTTTAAGATAATACTTCTGACTATACACATTGCAAAATCAATCCAAATTATGAATGGAAAGTTAGGTTATAAGAATGAGGAAACTAGTATGTAGGGGGTTTCATTGCAAGTACGCATCTAAATGTAAGGTTACTTATGGTTTAGGTTATTTATATCGTTTTAAAAATAAAATTCTTACTATATATCCTTGTTGGAAATATCTTAATCTTTCTTTGACCCAAAACGATTGTAATTTTTACGAAAATTTTCTGGAGATCTTTTCTTACATTATCATTCACATTAATTGACTTTTTCGTCTAATTTCACGATCATACCGAAATGGAAATATTAATATAGAGTCCATCTTCTTTGACTCTACATTAGAATGATGATATCGATAGGTATATGACATGACATTGTAATACGGTTTGCATTGAAACATCGTTGCCGTAAAAAGTGTCTTTAAAGGTATAGACCAGTTCTGGTCATGCGATTGCATTGTGAACTAAACTTTCTGGAATCGATCAGAAAAGGTTGATCATCTAGCATATAAGTATTGGTGTGAACTGCAAGATTCTGGAATCATCAAAATGGTAAGAAATTTGGCCCAGTCTTGGTAAAGTTACAAGCACTGTACACAGAAAGATGTATATGGGACTACCCTATATCTATCCAGTCCGGATAGATATGATAATTTACCAAATATATAAATTACTAGGCGGTTTCCCGGCAAAATTTGTATCATCACGTATTAGTAAAAAAGATATTCTTTTACATGATTGGTAATAAGAGCTTCCATTTCATTTTTTTGAGAGGGGGGCGTTTCCAAAACTGGTCTATACCTTTAACAAAAAAATACAAACATTGAATACATGTGTGGTTAAATATCAGTATAAATGTATTTCATTTAATCTTCTTTGAAATGACATGACTGTTTCATACATCTTACATAGAAAATGAGTTGCAACTGTTGTCAATCTACTTTTTACAATACAAGTTTAATAGATATTTATATTTACATTATATATTGGCACATACATTTATAGTGATTTGGTGCCTTTAATACATTATTAAATGTACCCTGCATAAATACCCCACTCCTTTTACAATGTCAGTTCTCTTAAATTTATGATTTCATTATTTCATTTCAATCCAATAAAGTAAATTGCGATCTTGACTTATAGCTATTATTGTTACCACCGCTGTTATTTTGATAATTATAACCCCTTGCAATGTAAAACTGTATGAAGTTTGTCTGTCTTTCTCTTGCACTTAGTAAATATCATCTTAAAAATTGTTGCACTCTATGTCGTGTTCTCATGTAAGCTTACGTTTTTCACAAAAGACTTTTTTCTTTCTTGTTGTTGTAATTCCGTTCAGGTTATGACTATTTTCATTTCTGTAATGAATAATAAATAAAAAAAAAAACTTATATATGTTGAATTGAGATAAATACTTTGGCTCATTTATTTACAGAGTGGTTCTGATCTTTCAAAAAATCTAGGCATATGCTTATAAAGAAATCGGAAAGGACAACGCAGAATCACAGATAGTGAAGAATTAGGAGGTAGAGAGAGAAAGAGAGGACAATTTACAGAAAGATAACGAGAAAATGGGGATAGAGTTTAAAGATGAAAGGGCAAGAGCGGGGAAAAGACAGCCAGATTAAGCGAAACAGTGAGGACAGAGTGAATAAAAGAAAGAAGAAAAATTGGAGAGAAGATGAAATGGAGAGAGTAAATGAAGGAGAGACAGAGTGTGGAAAGGAAAGAGAGACAGAAATCATTCGTGAGAAAGAGAGACCGGGAAAGAGAAACACACACACAAATATAAACATGTTAAAAGAAGAATATAGATTACAGAGCCTGTTGGCTCTGGGCTCTGATTTTTCTATTATCTTGTTTCTAGTAATATCTCTTTGTGTTTGTCAATATTGTTTTCGGAGATACGCCCGAGTACGGCTTTCCCAAACCACTTGCTATATCCCTAGACATATATGTTCTAACTGAGTGTCTTAATAAATACAAATGCAAAATACGAACTAATTTTGTAGGAGTGGTGACTCTTGTGCTACCAGAGCCACCTGGCATAACCATTACAGTTACAGCTACATTACAGTGCATATAATATAATCACAAGGTTTCACAATATCCCCTCACAAACTTTGGCAGGTTAATAGCAATTGCTCCATGATAGCAATTGCTCAATGATATGTGGAGTTATCATGGTACAGTGGTTCATGCACTTTATTTTAAATCCATGGCTTGAGGGTTTGGATCCCAGCCTGGCACTAATGTCCCTTAGCAAGACATTAATCCATATTTGCCACTTGCCACCCAGGTGTTTATGGGTACCTGGCAATATCAGGGGTAATAATAATTGCAGGGGTCAGGGACCTTTCAAAAATCCGCAATCTCGCTAAATCAACTACTCTTGGTAATTTTTGGACATTATTTTCTGCACCTGCAGATGTCTAAGTTGAACAAATTTGCATTTTTGACAACTCTGTGTGTTAAAATGCAACAAGTCTGGTCATTGATATTGACTTAACTTTGAAGCTCCATAACCTTCTTTCAGAAAATGCAAACAATTAAAGCTAAGCAATACTTATTTTCTTTAAAAAAGCTATGTGAAATTGGAAAAGGGTAATGTTTACCTTTTTCCTAGTATATGGCAGGTTTTCCGCTGAATAGTCGATAATGTTTGTTTTTATCTCAAGAACCGCTTACCCGATTTTGACAATTTTAGTAGCAACATGTTTAGCCGCTTGCATAAAAACATTCAATGAGATCTTTCATACAAAATCAAAATTAAACATGTGTGATGTATTCTTATTTTTGGGGTGCTATACCTATTATTAGGCCTTCTTACAATTTTAAAAATACATTTTTGAAAAACGAATGATTATCCATGTATGTCTGTATTTTGGAAGCAGTACTATATATATGGAAGGTGATTATTCCATTGTATGAACTTTCATTAGTCATTTATATATTCAGTATAATTTTAGCGATATGCGTCCGCATTATGGCGGCTTTTGGCCACAACAGGTGTAACCTTCCGAATCGCTTAGATTCTAACTCTGTTGGTCTTTCCCTGGTCTGTTCCTAATTGAATTGTAAATTCAGCTATCGAATCATAATCTTTAAACAGTTTCCCAATTGCTTTTTAAGAGAGAGATAATTCTGTTCCCTTCGATCCCTGATCAGATTTTGACGAACTACTCTGAACTCCTTTTCTCTTGGTGCATGCATTCCCGAAGGTGTAGAGGAAAGGGTTCACTGCCGAGTTTATGGGCATAATGAACACCACACACCAGGCATACATTTCCGTCGACACCAAGACCGCTCCCGCTTGAGCCAGTATGCCAAGGATAATGATCGGCATCCAACAGCAAAAGTCTGTACCAACTATAATGGCCATGCGCGCGGCGAGGCGCAATTCCTGCTCTCTCTCGGGGGAGCGGTGAGCCCTACGCGCTGTTCTGCGAGCGTAAACAAAAATGGCGACGTAGGAGAAGAGGATAGCAAGAAAACAGAGAAGATTTAAACCGATGAATATGATGATGGCGTAATACGCATATTTTCCGTCTGCTCTGTAAGAGAAGGTGAAATCGATATCTTGCGTTTCATAATCATACTCCTCGACATTTAATTCAAGATTGGTGCTGCGAATAAGTGGCAGACCAAGGCAGACGTCAGAGTAGATGTAGAAATAGCCCATCGCGTCTTCAGTCAAAACAGAGGTTATAATCGGAGGCAGAATGCCAAAGATGGTGGAAAAGATCCAGATTATTGCGGTCCAGACTTTTACGGATACGAGGAAAGGTGGACGCGTCCGAATGGGAAGACGATCACGAGGAGACGATCGATGCTAATGAGAGCAAGGATGAGCACGGAAGCTTCGCCAGACATCAAAGCTATCACACCGATAACCTTACATGGTAACCCTTCCCGCCAGTTTGTGGCATGCACGAAGTACTCGGCCCCGAAAAAAGTATCTGCAGCTGCCAAAATGAGCATGTACAGTCCCGTCATTAAGTCGGCCGTGGCGAGGTTGATGATCAGGATCGACTGAATTTGAACCGTCTGTCTTGCTCTCTTTTGGTTTCTCAGAGACCGTAGTCGCATCACCAGGACAAACGCGTTACCAAAGAAGGCCAAAGCACCAAGGATCCACATGAAAATGCCAAGAGCACGGTATTCGAGTAGTCCGGAGCATGAGGAAAATCGCACCGGCTCGTAGTCCACGCATTGCGCAAGATCACTTATACGACAGCAGAGACGGAAGTCTGTAACGTGCCTAAAGTGGGACAAGCGAGAAAAATGAACGAAATTAGACTAGTGGAGGAACGGAATATATGATAACATTTAGAAATTGTGAAACGAAGGGAAGTAGGTATAATCAAGTTAACGTGGTTCATAAGGGAACATTTACAGACCGATCTGTGCCATAATCAGTCATCGTTTTCATAATTCTGTCTATCTGATCCTGTGTCACTTTGAGTGTCCAGTGTATCATTGGTCCAAAGATTAGGGTTAGAATCAGGGTTTATCCAACAACTGAACGAAGGTCCAATGAAGGATTCTTAAGGTCATGGTATAATTCAGAATGTTCAGGAAATGGTTGAGGATTACAAAATTGGTAAAAATTGTAAGGGGTCTCTGCTATATTGTAGTTCTGTTGGCCTGTTCCTTTCTGACACCCCCCCCCCATAACAAATGTCCTTGTTTTATATTTATTTCCTTGGCATCCCCGACTATTTCATAAGTGTCTTGTTTTCTCTAAAAGATAGTCTCACGCGGAATATGCTAAGGACAACTACTTACATAGCCTCAAGTCCCTCTAAGCCTTCGAAGATCTCTACAGGAAATTCCTCCACTTCTGCATCTAACAGAAACCTGCAGGGGCGGTGATAAGATTATTAAATATTATTTTAGCAGTAATACTACTTTTAATGATTGAGGTAGTGACCTGTGATAGCTAGAAAAATATGTTATATAAGTTCATCCCTATCATACATGTATTTGAATTCGAAAGTGGACCCCCCGACCCGAACAAAAACTTAGAGCTAATTCGTTGTAAGTAATTCGGTTTTAAAAAATAACGATTTAAAGTAATTAAATAATTTGAATCAGTAATTTGTATTATAAACTTTGATATAAACTTTACTTTGACTCAATTAAACTTGACGGTCACTTTTTAGCAATGTTCCCGCTGTTATTAATATTGGTTCTGACCTCTAAGAAAAACAGAGCCCCCTTGTTAATATCTCTGTATAGCGCTATCGATCCATCTCTGTATTTCTTGGTTTGTATATTTGTTCATATCTATATGTATGTAATATATATATATATATATATAACTATATTATACGTATGAACATATATGTAGGCATGTATTTTTATAACATAATCACAACTACTTTGGAAATTCAACCTAACCTAAGGCAATTTAAATGGCCTTGTACGTGACTTTTTGAAAAGTGCGAACATTACAATGTCATATTACGTAATTCGAACATGATTTTTCTACGGAACATAATGTACAATATGGTATTGAAATGGCTCCTTGAGTTGATTAATTTCTCGAAAATAGTTGCGATTGTGTATTATATAGAAAATCAAATCAAACAAAACAAAAACAAACCAAATCTAGATACTTACAAACCCCTGAGTTGAATCAAATCAAAAAATGCTCTCTCCTCGATTACAATAATGGGATTTCCATCAAGATTTCTATGGGAAAGGCAACAACAAACAAAACAAAACAAAAAACAAAGCAAGTGTTCATACTTATTTGTTTGGTTGTTTGTATTTCCAATAATTTCTATAAAAACAATTCTGGTTGTTCCCCATAAACCACATGAATGAAGGGTTTAGTTCTAAAGCATGCTTTATCCATAAGATTAAGTTCTTTAAATGACTCTTATCTGTTAATCCTTGAATAATCAGAACGTTAAATATTTATTGTATTGTATAAAGTTTACAATGCTTTACTCCTTCATCCCTTCCTCTCTCGCCCTCTCTCTCTCTCTGTCTCTCTCTCTCTCTTTCCCCCTTTTTTTTCTTTCTCGAGCTCCCTCTCTCAAATCCATCTTTCGTAATCATTATCGTATGGTTATAAACTAAACATTAACACAACACAGTACAGGAATTTTATCCATATTGTGTATATTCTGGGTAATTTAACCATAGTGCTACCATGTGGATAATATATTTGGTTTAACGAATCGTATTTCAATGAGTCAATTTAAATTTAAAATTTTAAGTGCATACTTACAATAACCTCAGATCTTCTAAACCGTTAAATGCGCCGAATTCGATAACGGTTAGTTCGTTG
Organism: Mesocentrotus franciscanus; assembly: GCA_037976565.1. Lineage (NCBI taxonomy): Eukaryota > Metazoa > Echinodermata > Echinoidea > Camarodonta > Strongylocentrotidae > Mesocentrotus > Mesocentrotus franciscanus. The sequence continues at coordinate 23,431,622 of CP137674.1, read as the reverse complement.
GTATCCAGCGACCTAAGTTCATTTTAAGAAATAAAGCAGGTGAGTTTTTGACATAACTGTTGTTTTCTTATGCTGAAGTTGGTCATTAATCATTAACCATTAGCATTTTTAATTGTTGTTACTTTCGATTCCACAGCTTTTGAAAGAATGATGTTATAAATACATATCTCAGAAATTGAATAGTATACAAATATACAATACCTTTCGAGGGTCTAGCAAAAACTATGAGTTACTGAAGAGGCATAAATAGTAACTTTCCCGAGGGCAAATTTATATCAAATTTACTATACCCGAGGCTTGCCGAGGGTATAGTAAATTTGATATAAATTCGAGGGAAAGTTACGTGTTATGCCTTTGAATGCTCATAGTTTGCTAGAGCCAAGAAAGACATTGTATACTGTTTTATATCCCTTATGAGACACGAGCATCTCACTATTACAAAGAAATATGAACTGTGACCATTCAGCAGCATAGGCCAAAATTAAATAAAAAGGGGAAGAAAAGGTAAATGACTTACCAGATTAAAATTCCTTCTCCTTAATTAGTTTCCCGCCCCCCCCCCCTAAAACTGGCAAAATTCAGTCAGCGTACGGGATTTCAAATGCCTCATAGCGGGCAACTCCCGGGGTGCACTCATGGCTCTCAGGCCGTGCAATTTACGCAGTGCAGTAACTGCACTAGCACAACACTACTGCAGTACCGTACAGCGCCAGCTAAACATTGCATCCTTCAATGTTTCATTTGAGCCGTGCAATTTTCTTGTATTTCTTATTTTAATGTGATGTGAATGTGAGTAAGGTACATGTTATTACAAGTGTCCAAAGAATGATAGAGGTGAAAGGGATATAAAACAAATATACACTGACTAATTCTCGAAAACTAATCGCACTCGTACTCAAGATCAAGAACATCAACTTCGATATCGATTGCAGAAATATCGGTGATCGGTGGAAAAAGTGGATTCCGGAATGTACTATACAACGCCAAATAGTAAATGTTCTCACTCTCTCAAATTTAATAGTGAAACTATCCCTTTTCGTGCTCTGTACAATCGCAATGCAAAAAACTATACATGAGGGATATAATTTTCTTTATCAACAAGGCGGTCAAATCATATAGTAATTTATGTTTGTCCTTTTAAAATATGAGATGTGAGATTTTCCAACTAAACGGTCATGTGAGGGCTGTAATCAATTTCAAAAAGGTTTCCTATGCCCTGTATATACATGTAAGATAATATTTTCCTGAAACATTTTGTATAACCGTGTTGTTGTTTCTGTTGTTGCTATAGCCATTTCATATTATAGTAATAATGACTGCTATGAGAGGCAAAGTTGTTTTTATTAATTGCTCAAGGGGAGGTTACAAGGCGTGCCGAAGGGTGATAGCACGATGTAACCTCCCCGAGAGCCCAAAAAACAACCATGCCTCGAATATTAAAGCAGTCATTATAACTTTATATACTGAAAACAGGGTCATAGAATACAATTTTAGGCGACTTACTGGTCAATCATGGTAATCAAGTTTGTTTACGCTATCGAAGTTCTATGTTGATAAACTTGCACTGCGTATGGTACGTAGCTTAGTTGGCCATTGAGATTGCACGCATATCCCTATGCAGTCTGTACGTGCATTGCGCGATCATGCCAAATTGGACAATGAAATAAATTTCCAAATCGAGATTCAAACCTTTATTGTTTGTGATCCTGAAGGTGAACCTCAAAAATGAGGTGCCATATGAAAGAGCAGGTTTATCTCTATATTTCCAAAGGGGCTTCATCTCGTCATTACATGTAGGGGGTGTTTCACAAAGACTAAGATCGACTTTAAGTTGGACTTAAGTATAACAGGCCGTTCATGCCACTGTTTGCTCTCAGCATTTACTGGCATTTGTCTTTCAAGGGACGTACAAATCGTGGTCTCAAATCTACAGAGTTTACATTTTTTGATAGTTCATTATTGAAGGAAAAAATAGTATCTAAAGATTATAATTTAGAGACCAATTGGGATAGCAACCAATGGCATGAACGGCCTGTTATACTTAAGTCCAACTTAAAGTCGATCTTAGTCTTTGTGAAACACCCCCCAGATCTAGGCCTAGCTAAGTAGCTACGATCGAGATCGGCGGTCATCTGCGCTGTGATTTAGCAACCAAATTAATCGCACAAAAAATGTATGGAATGCCGCGCTCAGCACAAACTAAGTTAATTAACACGTAAACTAATGGGGATCGCAGGAGGATGAGGATGAGGGTACAAATTTATAACTATTCCCTGTGGGCTATTGCTATTCCCTGTGAGTGGGGCATGGCTTGAAATCACGACTCCAATTTCGACCAATCAGATGGCTAGATTTCTAAAGTGAGGTATATAATGCATTATATTATATTGCGTTTGTGAACACCACCATCTCCATCGCCATCATCATCATCGTTGTCCTCAACAGTTTATAGTAAAGAGATGACAAATTGTATACTTACAAAGTTTTCAATTTTATTAAAGGGGTAAATGAATTGGCCGAGATATTCCGAATGTAATTGTGATCCAGATTTCTAAAAAACAAGAATACAAGACCATTTAATATTTTCTTTTCATGTAATGATTCCAACAATGTGGTTTATTCTTAATAGATGAAGTTTACATCGTCTCACAACTTTCGTGATCAAATTATATATATTTTTTTTTTTATGGTCAGTTTTTATTCTTTTCTCTCTTGAAACAAATTATAATCATAGTACAAATTACAATCATCATATGTAACGCTCACTGCAAATGTGATGACATTATAAATCAGTATAAATTTTGTCTTACAAACGGCTTCAAAAGAAACTTACATAGTTAGTTCCTATACATCATTTTTGAAACAAAATTCATATTTTCAAAGAAAACATATGCAGTTGTATAATCCAAAAATTTTGTTTTAACAATGTAGCAACTTATACTTCTTTTATACTGTTGTCCTGAGAGAAAAGTTTCTCTTTTGTTAACCCTCCCTACCCGACCTCTCCCTTATCCTTACCCCCCCCCCTCTTAACCGGTGGACGACTGGCTCTGGGTTCCAATTGTTTGTCTAATACTCAGGTTTTCCCATTTAGAAAAATGAATAGTGAGAGTTCCCCTCATTGCTGCCAATTTCCTTTCTTCTACTTTATCCCCTATTATACTATTCTTTATTTCATTAAAAGAGGGTGGTTTTTAAGTTCTCTATTTCTATAAATCAGATATTTAACAAGAATTAAAACATGATTCATTAATTGATATTTTCCTTTATTTCTCTCCTCTTTCCCATACAGAATTTCCTCCAAACTACAGTTAAGTATTTCAAAGTCTAAAAATCTCGTGCACATTCCCCACACTGATTGTGCAAATTCACAAGTATAGAATAAATGTTTATATGTTTCTTCATCTTTTTCGCAAAATGAGCATAAGTTAGTCGAGACAAGACCAAAACGGAAGAGGTGATGGTTTGTATATAATATATTATGTATAAGTTTGAACTGAAACTCTCTTAATCGACTGTTAAGTGTACACTGTCTTAGTCTTAAAAATATGTTTTCTATTTCCTTACAGGAAAAACCATAGTTCCTTCCAATTCTCTCAAAAACCAAAGGTTTAAAATCATCTTTCTTTATTAATTGTACATAAATTTGTTTTGATTTTAGATCAGCTATATTAGTTGTTTTCTTCCCCAAAGTGAAATCAGTTCCAGAATTATTTTTTTCTTCTCCCTTTCTAAAATTATTTTTCCAACAAACTGGTAAACAGGCATAAAAGTGCTTGATCTTTTCAATTTCATTTACTTCAACACCTAAATCGATAAAATGCCTGTCACATTTTAGTTTACCATCGTTTTCCAAAATGTGTTTTAATTTGTAAATTCCTGTGTCATACAACCTCTTATCGTATATACAACTTCCTTTATATCGAATAAGTTTATTATTAAAAATTACCACATCACCAATGTCTATACTCCTTATATGTCTCGTATTCACCCAATCTTCTAATAAATCCACATAAAATTGTGGAGCTGTCACTTTTAATAAACTTGGTATATAGGCACATGAAAATATCAAATCTCCACCCACGTGTTCAGTGACAAAGTTAAAATATTGTTTCCATTTCATGTCTTCATCTTTGTTTAGAAGTTTTTGAATCCACATAATTCGTTGCGATTTAACTTGTACAGAAAAATTTAACATCTTTAACCCCCCTTGCTTATAGTCTAAAAACATGGTGTTTTTATTGATTTTATCTGTTTTTCCTTTCCATATGAAATCAAAAGTTAATTCATCCAGTGAATCATAAACCCATTTTGGAACAGGAGTAAGTGACGCCCGATAAAGAACTTTAGAATAAATGTGCACCTTCAATAGTTGAATCTTACCCATAAGTGTTAAATCCCTTTGCTTCCAAAAATTTAAAAGTGTTTTTATTTTACTTAAGATTTCTTTATAATTTAGATCTTCTTTCTTGTGTTCATCGAGGGAAAAGAAAATCCCTAAAACCTTAAGAAAGTCAACTATTTCGCCAAAAGCAAAATCACAATCTAAACGTTGACATAAACCTAACCTTAATATTTTAGTCTTGTCGTTGTTTATTTTCAGTCCAGAAATTTTTTCGAAATCTGCAAATAATACTTTTAACCTATATATGACTCATTAGATCGATCAATAAAGTTTTGAGAAGAAATAGCCTTTATCTATCAAGATTAAGTCATAATGTCACAATCACTACATGAAAACCAGATAAGAAAACATTATTCCCAATTCTGGGAAACAGTTTAAAAATCGGATAAAAAACAAAGAAATTATGGTTTTCGTAATGTTTATATCGTATGATATGGGGAGTTCTCCACTGGCAATGTGTGAGTAGAGTAGGGGGCTACTGTAACTATGTGTCCCACTTGCTTTAGGTAACACTATGCCTAACTATTTGATGTCCAATGATTATCAGAATTATTAAAATTAAAATTCCCGATGTCGCTCTACCGGTTGCTTACTAACAAGCATTCATGCTTTCTTAGCAGTCAGGTAAATTAACCACTACTACTACTAGTCTACTACTACTACCGAACAATGTAAGAAGTGACCAACCCCTACCAAAAACATTACAAATTTCAAATTTAAACAGGAATTTATTTGCAAGGTACACACTGTTGACTTTGCTGAACAATTACTGAAGTATGGACAAAACCTATTCTTGTACTTAATTTAGAATTTCCGCTATCATGGTAATATACAGTAAATAGTCAATAATTATTTGTACTACCAACAACTTCTGCTTATATTATATCAATACATATTTACTGTTTTTAATTTTGGCTGTATTACACTTACAGGTATTCTAAAGAAGGAAGTCCTGTAAACATGGAATTGGTGACGGTCTCCAGCAAACTTCCTCTCAGAACCCTTCAACGTAATCACAAGATATAAGATTGGACCTTTGAGTATATAATCATGAGATATATGATTGGACCTTTAAATATCACCAAATATATTAATCTAAAAAAGGAAACCCATGATTGTGTATAAGGCTTTTCCGTGAAAATGCTGTTATCCTGTTTTCACTTAGAAATTCAATATTTTAAAACATTATATGAATGTATTTCTAGGTCAAGAACAGTTAAATGAGATCAAATTCGTGTTACATAGGCAATATACTTACAATGTGCGAAGAAATGAATTATTGGAAAACGCGCCATCCTCGATCTCAAGATAAAAGTAGTCTGTTCCAGTAAAAGGAGCGTTAACAACCCTGGTAAGAGATATGAAGCAACACGAAACAATAAGAATTGTAAAAACAATTTTGCGTGAGCATGGTGAGAATTCGCAGTTAAATGAGATGAATTGGTGTTTTTTTAGAAGCATTCCAGTACACCGAAGGCCTACTAGACCGACAAATTCGATCTCGTAATACTTCGGTTTCTTGGACGTTTTGTCCCATGACTCTTCCGTTGTCAGAACGTTCACAGGACCGAGGATACAAGGTTCAAGAGACCCAAACATTTCGTCTTGTGGACCTTATGCATATAGTTTTCAAAATGTCTACAAGACCAAGGGTACATGGTCCAAGAGAAAGGGGCTTTATTCCTTGTGGACCATTGGCCTTGAGAATCTGGTCGTTGTCAGAATGTCCCCAAGGACATTGGTATAAAGTTCAAGAGACCAAAACCTTCTGTCTCATAGGTCTTCCCATTTAGTTGTCAGAATGTCCACAAGACCAAAGATACAAAGTTCAAGATGAATTTTGTTATTAGTTGTCAGAATGTCCACAAGATCGAAGCCACATGGGCCAAGAGACCGAGACCTTCTGTTTACTAGTATTGGTCACACTGTCCACAAGAAAGTAGGTAAAAGTTCAAGAGATGGAAACCTTCTGTCTTGTGGACATGGTCTCGAGAATATTCCTTTTTCCTATTCTATTGCGCCTCTTCGATCCATACTGTAGAAGTAAGTGGTGTTTATTAAACGTCATCCGTTCCGTTTGAACAACATGCCACAACAATGATATGATATTCAGTCAGTATCATTCAGTTTAAACTATGACTTGTTTGTAATCATAATGACTATAGAAAGATAATATTATCATGAACTTACAAAGTGTTTACGTAGATAATGTCGGACGGATTCAACAGAAGGGTGTATCCATCATTTGAGCTACCTGATATGTTGCTGATGATAAGGTCTCCAATAAAATCAAGAAGGGCACTGAGAAGAAAAAAAAAGAAAACATAGAAAAGTTAAGAGTTACCTTTTAATGATAATCTGTTTCTGCATAAGATTATCGCACTCTTGGACAATCATATTCGGCAACTAGGCCAACGTTCGGGCAAGTGCACTCTAAAACAAATACACCCAATAATATTCCTTACCTGACTACTACATTTGGATAAGTACCCTCTACGATGATTACTTTAGGACGATTATCCCCGGAATAATATACATTGATAGGTACTCTCTAGTATAATTATATCCTAGGGCGACTATCCCTAGACTACTACGCCGATGGCCATTATCCCCGGAATGGTACATATGGATAGGTGTCCTCTAGAATAATTACACCTAGAATAATCATTCCGCACTACCCAACCTGGACAAGGCCGATCCCTACACCCTAAAACAATCATAAATGAACTGCTAACCGGACAAGTGCTTTCTACTGATTACCACAACCTAGGGGGTACAGGACAATTACCTACATAGGCAAACGGGTACCTTTTTTTTCTCTCTCTCTGTTTACTGTTTAAACCTGTCGACTATAAACTTTAGGCGGATTCGGTCTGATTTTCTTCTCTCCCCCCTCCCACTTGGTCCTGTGTATCATTGATAAGAAAAATAAGTCTTAGGTCTGAGGGCCCCCATAAGAGGCCTAGTAAAGGAACCCTTCAAACTTACAATTGCAACAAGCGAGGATGAATCAGTGGTTCTCCTTCAGCTCCTTGCTCAATATACGCTAAGCAGATCACAGCGAGAGTGTCACACAGACATGACGATGGACATGGCTCAACTGTTGTAAAGAATGATCGGAAATAATCACGTTATAGCTCTAGACAAGGAAGGGTTATCGTGGCGTCCACCATTAAAGGGTGGCAGAGTGATGCAGGCTCCAGAGCCATCAATACACATAGTTTGGCCTACATGGAACACAATCGCAACTATTTTCGACAAAAAATGAACTAAAGGGCAATAGACCATATTCATAATGTAATCAAATTTAAATTTGAATATATTAATTGTTGCTAGGCTGGACAAAAATTATGGCTTGTCCTACCTAACAACACGTAATGTATGCAATTCGCATTCTGACTATTGAAATTCAATTATTCGTACCAGGGAATTAAATAATTTGTAACGAGGCACTTAACGAAGATTTGTGCATTAAATTTGATCACATTACGAAAATGGCCTATTTCAATACCCTATTTCAATACCCTATTGTATGTCCCATAGAAATCTTATTCGGATTACGTGATAGGTCATTGTCATGTGCGCACATTTCAATACTAGGTGACGCACCTATTAGAAAGGCAATCAGAAAAAATTATTTAATCATAGAACTCATTAGCCCTTCAAAAACAATAAGAAACCTTGGCGTTGTATTTGATTCTTGCATGTCGATGTCTCACCATATTTCTCACATCTGTAGTATGGTTACGTTTTATTTAATCAGGAGGTTTATTGACCAGTCTGCTTGTCATAATGCTGTGCGTTCTTTAGTTCTATCCCGTATTGATTATTGTAATGGGCTTCTCTCTACCATTCCCTATAATAAATTGGATCGTATGCAACGGCTACAAAATTGGGCAGCCCGATTGATATTTCAGGTTTCTAGGGACCATCCATATCATCCACTCTTGAGATCATTACACTGGCTTCCTTTGAAACGAAGAATAAGTTTTAAATTACTCTTGTTTGTATTCAAAATACTCGATAATCAAGCTCCACAATATTCAGATACCTGTTTGAATTTATATACACCTGCCGGGGCATTGAGGTCAGCCAGTGATCCTCTCCGTCTCATATATTCAGTGAATCGCACATTAGCCGGTGATAGTACATTTACTATATTTGCTTCAAAATACTGGAATGATCTACCACCTAGAATTAGACAGTCTCCATCAGTTATTACCTTCAGAAAGGCCTTAAAAACACATCTTTTTTGCAGTTTGTAGTTGTAAGACTGTTTTTGTTATTATATGTATTTATGCAATTTTCATTTTCATTCACTATAAGAGCTTTAGGCCTTAATATGGGAAAAGCGCGGTATAAGTAATAATAATAATAATAATAATAATAATAATAATAATAACAATAATAATAATAATAGAACCATCAGGCTCCTTGTCCATGCGAGCAAAATACTATCAAAGGTCATCATTAGCAGGATAAAAAGGAGGTATAATGGATGAAATGACAGAGGAGCAAGTGGGCTTTGTGCCTGGCAAAGGTACTCGAGAACAAATTGCAAATATCAGGATGATAATAGGAAAATGTAGAGAACATAACATGCGTTTATACTTGTGTGTCATAGATTATGCAAAGGATTTCGACTGTGTAGATCACAAGATGTTGTGGGATGATATGTACAGAATGGTATTTCCAGCACACCTGGGCCCCGTCTTACAAAGAGTTGCGATTGATCCAAATCAATCGCAAGTCCTCCAATCAATCGCAAGTTGCAGTCTCCTATCTCTTATGTACATAGTTCGATTGATATCAATCGCAAATAAGTTGCGATTGATATCAACTCTTTGTAAGACGGGGCCCAGGTTAGATTAATAACTAATCTTTATGAAGATCAAGAAGTAGTTGTTTGGACTAGTGTTGGTGATTGAGTGGTTTCCGATAGAAGGAGGTGTCAAGCAAGGATGTTTATTGTCTCCAGACCTATTCAATACGAACTGTGGCTGAAGATTTTGAAGGCGGAGTGAAAATTGGAGGACAGAGAAGGCACAATCTCAGGTATGCAGATGATACAACTTTAATATGTACCAGCAGGGAAGAGCTGCTGGACATGCTGGGAAGAACAAAACAGGCCAGTTATGAAAAGAATCTCCTCTTAAACACACAAAAGACAAAGATATTAGTAATAGACAGGAATCGAAGAGATTTTAATGATTGTTGGGGGGATGGAGAAAAATTCCTGAAGTCCAGGATTTCATATACCTGCGATCACTTGTTAGTGCTAAAGGGTCAAGTGAGAAACAAATCAAAAGGGAATTAGCAATGGCAAGGAATGCAACTCAGAAAAAGCGAATATCTGGAAAAGCCGGGAATAACAGTTTAAAGTTAAAGATAGCATTGACATCTATATTTTCCATGGCTACATACGGAAGTGAGAAATGGGCCATGACCAAAAGAGATGAAAAGAGAGTAGATGCGTTTGAAATGTGGGTGTATCGGCGAATACTGAGGGTTCCGTGGACAGACATAAGAACAAACCGAAGGGTACTGCATGGATAAGCTGGATACAGAGATGTTGCTCAGAAAGAGTATTGCCAGAAGAAAACTGTAGTTTTTGGCCATGTATAGTAAGGAGAGATGGTCTTGGAATGTCCCTTATAACAGGAACCGTGAAAGCCAGGCGAAGAAGAGGCAGACCTGCTATTTCCTGGTTGAAAGACATCCACATGTGGACAGGGAAAAAGCTGTCAGAGCCAACGAAAGCAGCAGCAGACAGAGAAGGATTGCATACACTCGTGATTGCCACAGCAGCGCAACTAGCGCCACCTGACTGAAGAAGAAGACGCACAAGGCTATTGAAATTGAAATTGCCTTAAGATGATTTTTCGAAAGTAGTTCCTACCGTGTTATGGTTTGATTTGGCCACAACCTGGCGTATATTCTTTTTTGTGCTTGCCCAACAAAGCAGTATCCGCCATATTGTGCCCAATTTAAACTGGGTTGGCCAAACTCTCATAATCAATAGCTTTGGCAAGCAACAACCTTAATAGGTAGATGAAATAACTGAGAATCAGATAGCCACGTACAAGGGTTTGCCAGAAGGGGTCTAATCATCTTTTTCATGCTTTCTTTCTCCTTATGCATCTTTTTTTTCGACAGTGAGACGTGTTACAATGGGGTCCGATCGGGGTCTTTATTCATAGGGGTCCCTATTCATAACACGAGGAGAGGGTCGCTATTCATAATACGAATTAATAATACAAATAATAAATAACGACCCTCATTTCGTATTATGAATAGCGGTCCTTACGAGAAGCGACCCCCAATTTAAATTATGAATAGCGCCCCTCCGTCATGTTTATGAATAGCGACGACGATTTCGTATCTTGAATAGCGGTCCTTATGAGTAATGACCCTCAATGTGAATTATGAATAGCGACCCTCATCTCACGTTATGAATAGCGGTCCTATATGTCTTTATGACTAGCGATCTCCTTTCCCTTTTATGAATAGCGGTCTTTCACGCGTGGGAAGTTCCACGTTATGAATAGCGGTCCTCACGAGGAGCGGTCCTTATTAATAGCGGTCCTTACGACTAGCAAGGTTACCCCAAGCCAATAGCTACGCTACCGTTCATCGCAACTTTCTCTTATGTTATTTTCAATATCTAGGAACAATCATCCAACTGCCGTTATTATAGTGAATACATGGTAAACAGGGAAAAAAAATCTTCTTTCAGTAAACCTTGGAGATATTCAAGAGTATTTTGATAATGGTGATTATGGTGACGATGATGATGATGGCGATGATGATGATGATGGTGATATCAATAATGGAGATGATTCATAGCATTTATATAGCTCTATGGTTCTGCTAAAACATACCAATTTATTTATTTACCATATCAAAGGACAGAAATTGGGTATAATAAAGATCTAACTACTTACCGCATAGGTCGGTTGCAGTACTCGTTTCATTAGGGCACTGTTGGCTGCTGAGACACGATCCAGCGGGCCGGTAGCAAGTGTCGGAGCTTGGACAAGGCGCCTCGATATCGGACGATGGCCCATCAAAAATGGTAGAAGCACAGCTGTACACACCTGCATAAAGGAAGTTATTGTAGGCATTGTAAGGTGAGTTGGTCTAGCGGTAATGTCCGTGGTCCGTTAAGCTTTCTGTCTCCGCCTTCAAACTAACTTTGATCGGACCCAGATTCGAAACTCCAGGTTCGAGTCACGTCTTTCGGATTGTGACGTTAAATGTCGGTCCCAGGCGTAAATAATCACTTCAGATTGATACATATCTCTAAAATCCTAATTACACGCACTCTCGTACGCCCACACACACACATGAAAATAGCATCGTACTCTATTCGTTACACGCTATTCTCCCTTTTTAAAAAAAGCTTGGAAAATAATGTGTTATGTCTCTTGATCGTTACATATGTTTTGTTAGTTAATATCATTCGTCGGATTTGCTGATGTTAGTATTTGGCTTCGTATCACTTGACATGGTTGAAGTATAGGTGTGGCAAAGTCCCAAGCCTTATACTACCAAATGGATCATGATCATCATGTAAGTCTTATGCTATTGTTAGATTATCTCATCGTATCATAGAAATGAGACGAACCATGCAGAAATACATGAAAATAACTGCAGTAAATACAAATGTGTACATTTTAGTGGTACAGAATAGCTTCAAACAAAAGAAAAATGAATACTTTCGCTAATAAGACTCGAATATTTTGGAATTAGTACAGCATCCTTTGGCCAGGTATTGCGCCTGTAATAACACCTTAAACAGGTCTCTCTTTTTTTGGATAAATAACCTGCTATTCTAGTCTTTCATTATTTATTTATCTGTATGCGTTTATTTTCGTTTCTATAAGTTCGTTTTTCTTTTTTTTTCTTTTTTTTCCAGTCATTTTCTTTTCTTTTCTTTTCTTTGAAAAAAAATATTTTGGTTAATGATGAATAAATCGAAAGACGGTGAAAAGAACAAGTATAATACTTACCACAATACATTTCATCATCACCTTGAGGACAATTTATGATACCATCACATACATTCCATGGTTCTATGAAGTCATCAGAATCGATGCAAGGGTAAGGCCGGTATGTCTCCGCAACCGTGTTTTCGGTTGACTGGTTCGTCGCAACTATTTTGAAATAAGGCGTAATATCCCTGAATTAATTCTCCATAGATTTCCAAAATTGAAAGAAGAGTAATGGCTGGATAACATTCCTATACTGGGTCTTATGCAAAACAAATAAGATTTTTACCGGATCGGAAAAGAAAATTATACTTAATACAGGGAATAAATGAAGATATCTATTTACAATTCTCTGGCTCAAATAAAGATATTCGGACTATACGTTGATGGTATTGCAAATTCTAATAAGTTTAGGATTTTTTCTTTCTCTTATGGACATTGGTAACATTGCTCAGATGAGAGAAAATGGTGCTAAGGTAGGGACTTCAATGCTAGATGTACAATCAAAGATAATCTGAAAGTTTGAGTGAAAACGGACCATTATTAATGATAAAAATTATGAAAATCTTATCTGACCGATTCCTGAATTCTCCCAACTATATTATTACAATTTAATCGTCACAAAGCAATCAATTGGCTCTATATACCATTCCAAACATTTAAGTGTTGAAATATTGTTTAAAGCCTGTTTTATGTCTAATCTTCATGGAAATACTGTTGGAAAAATTCAAAAATTGGTAGGGAGAATTTACTGCCAGAGGGTGTCGCACAGTGACGCCTTCAAAGAAAACAATAAATATATTTGTGGTTTGAGAATTTTTTCAGGATTTTTTGCATGTTAGAGGGTTAGTACATTAGGATGAATATAATAAGTAACGTGTCATTCAAAAATTACGCAGTTTTTTTTTATCAACCTTCAACAATGTTACCGAGTCACTTTAAGCACATTTTCCCCATTAGCTTGGTGTTACAGTGGCTGATCCAATATCTTAAAATAGGGGGTACTTAAACCAGCATTCTTCCTTTTGATTTCCATTTTAATAAAATCTTAATGTATAATAATGGGAGTTGGTTAGACCTAGGGGACGTGCACCCCTGTACCCCACGCCTCATGAGCTAGCGCTGAGTATTCTGCTTGAATTCATAGTTATATCATTATTGGAAAACAGGGTGAATTCTACCCCTAATTATCTGTAGCATTAGCATGCAAGGTCCAGACGAGAAATTGATAAACGATATGGGGGAGGGAAATAGAGAGTCGATTCTACATGATGTTACTATGGTGTTACCATTAATTAGGCCTTTTACTTGCAAATGAGTGAGGGGGTTGTGTATTTGTTCATGCTGGATACGCCTCTGATTTTCATTCATTTCAGTGATTTTCTTCTAAAACGAATTCCTTTTGGTTAACAATCGTTTATTCTACACTCTATTTACTTTTCTTTATTTTTCAATATTTTGTCAAATACTTCCCGTCACTCCTTTCGTAGTATATGTTAATGTCATTATGTTGTTTTAGTTAACTTGATGTCAAACCTCAATACTATATAAATGCAACACATGTATTCATGTATTTCAGTTCCTGGCGATAGTCACGCAATCAAGTGATCGAAATTTGAGAACTTGTAACATGACTTTTATCGGGGTTTTCTGTTTAGCACTGTATGTTTGCAGCAACTGTGACAACATTTCAAGTTCACGGTGTTATAATAGATGGTAGAAAGTGCAACTTCCAATACAGCGAAGAACCTGTGTTGGGTATGCCTGTCCTCAAAATACCTACCGCAGCACCCTTGTGATCCACACGCCGTCCGGAGTTCGGACGTTGGACACCTCGATCCAAAGACACCCATGTTGCGTGACGTTCTGATGTTTGAACAACATTCGGCATCCACAACACTGAAGTCGTTTTCCACTGCTGTATTGATTTCATTAAAAAAAGAACAATTACAGAAAATATTGACGGGAATAGAGGTTTGTGTAGTCCTGGGCAATGGTGGATTCAGGGGCACAACCGGGCCACCCCTTGAAACCCAAATGTCATACACAAGTCGATTCAATTCAATTTATTATGCCAAGCAAGGTTTAAAAAAATCATTAAAAAAAGCAGTTTACAAAGTATCACACAATTACTAAGATAGATAAACACAGAAAACACAGAATCAATTTACAAACATGAATTTAAAAAATCGTTAAAAACACAGGGAAAATTGCTAAGGCTGGTAGCAGCCAGAAAGGATGTGTTGTTGTTAATAAATTCAATTCAATTCAATTCAAAGGAGGTGGTCCTTGTATGCGGCTGACCAAATAATCAAATATAAAACGCCTTATGATCTAATTTAAGCTATAACAAGTAAAACAAATAACAATTACATGTACAATCTCAATGTCTTTCAACAGCAGTAGATCAACACGGATCTTGCTTCAAACTGCTATTTGTTGTTTGTTTTGCCAATTTTAATGAAGAGGGCATTTCACATCCGAAATGTTGTACTCGTTTATCTTTCCCCATGTAAAATGTAAATTACTTGTACCTGAGTAATTTTAGCAGTTATTTATGATAAAGCAACCGTTATTTGACAGGTATGCTCGCAATGATAGTGTTTAGACACGGGCGTATTCGAAAGGGGGCAAGGGCAATTTACCCCCCAACAGAATGTTCTCCATTGAAAATGATACCAGACTTTTCAGTTAGTACAGTATGAACACCATAAAGGATATTATTTCAAGATGTCAATAGTATCGCACTGCTCTTGTTTCACTTTAATTATTGCCAAAGAGATTTTGTTATGAGTCAAGATAATATTCTAACAAATATTGTACATCAATACACATTAGGCACAAACAGATACAGTGATGATAGAAGAAATAAACAACTGAGTAGAAATCTTTGTGTTGTTCCTTCCAAAAATATTCCCGTCCATTGCAATGATTCTACATGTATTTACGTTGTTTGCGGGGTCGGGTTTTCGGTTCAACAGGTTTGAAAAAAGGAGAATGACATGCCTAGATTGATTGGTGACCCACGATTCCATTTACAAAGTTCTCGTCCTATGGTATTAATTAACGCCCATTTATATCTTTATTCAACCATGATCATGCAAACGGGTCGCCATATAGTGGTGAAGTGTGACACCATCAAAAAACCTATTTTTAGAATTTCTCAATTTGTTCTACATTTTCCGAAAGGGTATACAAAATAATGTCCAAATGTCGAAAACCAGCTGAAAAGGGTAAGTATTGGCTGAGATCAGCCAAAAAATACCACTCAGAGTGCAAGACTGCAAGTAACTTGTGCAGGATCAATGGTAAATAGGACAAGAAGTGCATAAGTTCACGGGTGTCACTAGCATTGCTAGTAGCAAAATACAGAATATATTATACTGTCCCAATGCAGCGAAAAAATCGCACAGGCGTTATAGCAAATACAAACGTAATAGTTATAGCAATTGTTAAATAATACGCCTATAATTTTAAAAATGTATAAACGATTTATGTTTTTACCGGTTACTGCTGAAAATAGGAAAATCAAAGCAACCACAATCTTGCGTCGGCAGAGATCCATTGTAGCTAATCTGAAGGGAAAACAGACAAATAAAAATGAAACATAATAATCGTTTAAAAAAATACTCATTACAAATGGGTTTTGGGGGTCTCCTCCGAGTCGATCAAAGCATTGGAGCTTTAGTACGGGGGATGGTATGCTTTTGGTCATCCGTACCATTGTCTTTACGGTTACATACACCGTTGCCCATAAATTAAGTAAAGTTGGAATAATTTTTCTTACCTCTTTTCATGAAATGATTGTGACAATATAATGCATTCTTCTTAGATGAAGTTTACATCTTTTCAGAACCTCATTTAACAAACTTTATCGTTCATTCTTTATTGATCAGTAAAGTTCTGCAAAGATACAAATGTTATCTATCAAGAATAAGTCATGTTGTCACAATCATGAAAAGATGTCAGAAAAAATATTCCAACTTTGATTGCATCAGTGTTGTTTCTGTGTTATATACGCCTAACGGAACGGAGATATGGTTTAGGGTTAGGTTTAGGTTTAGGGTTCGGCATAGATTCAGCCATTCAATTCCTGGTACCCCCGATGATGACGCATGTGCATAAAATGGTTGTATTCGCTAGTACCAGTGCAATGCTGCGTAAAAAAGGGTGTAACCTTATGGAGATCACTCAGATAAAATTTTGGGGAAAATCTGAATATCTTGTGATGACTGTACGGCTATACGCGTAACAGTCTAATCCCTATATTCGAGACCAAAATACTAGCTTTTAGGAAGTTTTCTTTTTCAATGGATTTAGGTCAGTAAAATGGTGATACCATTTCCAAAGGGTTGCAGAAAAGTGGCATTGTAAAAGACCAACGCGACTGTAATTTAGGACATGGTAATGATAAGCCTACATTGCTCAAAAACTGTTTCCACCCCCACTAGTTATTTATTTATACACACTCACTATTGAGTATCAAAACGAACGAGAACCACAATATGCAGGCTCAAAGACGAAAGTTATCAATAAGGAAATAACATTGTATATTTCCTGTTTTTATTTTCTACTTATCTGATGCAACTGTCTTAATGAAAACCGATCGACTTTTACTTTATCAGTATATTGAGCTTTAATATCAAGGCATGCTAACGATGAAAAGAAACATGAAACTTTGTAAATACTACTGTTACGAACCAGAAAGGTTGATTCAGATCATTCAGCCACATTTATTTACATTTGCTTTGATCAGAGAATCGCGAGAATATTAAAGTCAATATGTTGGGTCCCATCGCCTAGGAGTACGGTATAATCATACAGGGGAAATTCGCAAAGAAACACTCAAAAGAGATAATTATATTAAAGCCATTAATAACTTACTCAATTAAGAGTCCCGGAGCAATGTCACAGCCTGTCATGCCTGTGTATAGTATTTGCGAGTCGGTTCTGTGTTATCATGAGATCTCATAACAGAGTCTGATAAAACGGATGCCTAGAACTCATATTTTTCGTGTGGTAAACTTCATGAACAGTAGGTCCGTACCGTACCAAGTACCGTACTTCCACCGCTTTATCCATGCATCGGGCTCCTCGACTATTTACTAATACTCGGTAACGGTTCATTGCCTGTTGACCTGACGTCAGCCAAGTTACAATGTGATTTTCTTTTCATTTTATCATCGTTAACCTCAATTCAAAACACATTCCAGTGTGGTTATGTTGTACGGTGCGTCATGGACATGCTCTGTTAAAATTGAATGAATATTGAATGAATAGTACATTATTCAACACCTACTTCAATGGGAATAGTGGAAATAACTTCCTTTATCCATCGATCAACAGTCACGTCTGTATATATAATAGAATTTTGTCCCTCAGGGAAGGGATGAAAATGATCCAAATGGAAATAGTTTTACTAATTTACAACAACGGAAATTATTACCACTGAGCTTAATATCTTTTCTGAACCATCTCCCCTGCAGTAAATGCTACTTTCTTCGTCTTTTCCAATGTAAAGCTGTTCCTCTTTTTCAGCGAAGATGACTATTGACATCACCTGATTGACAGGATATGATTGGTGTTGCCCCTGTTTCTCTCATCCTTTTCCATCAGAAAATGTCAGTTGATACCTCCCATCCCCCGGCCGCTAAATTCCCATTCCTACGAGCTAAATTCTTATTCCTACGAACTAGTTATACCTCCGCATGCGTACATGGTCATTATTCGCGACCTCATAAATATACAGTTTTTATCGTTAAGACTATAGTCAACATCGCAGCTATAAGTATAAAGCGCAACAAGTGTAAGCAATCAGTCGGTGTTACATGATCGGATAGAGTGCTGCGTTTGTGACTGAAAGGTCTTTGAACACTGTTTTCTTTTGCTGATATTATAGTAAGGAAACTTAGAGAAAATACAAGTTTTATAGTTGTAGTCTCTCTCGAAGTCGTCACAGCGAATGAAAAGTAACTAGTTCGTAGGAAAAAGAATTTCGCCCCCTGCCATTCGCTGAAAATCATTCTCTCTCTCTTTCTCTCTCTCTCTTTCTCTCTCCCTCTCTGTCCTCTCGATCTGCTAAATTTCTAATTTCTGGATGGAAACCGATCGTAAAGATTTTCCAGAAATGTACTATAATGTCAATCCCTCTTCTATTGCTCACATAATATACTAATATATAAGTCGGGTTCGGATTGTGTAAAAAGTAATTCCATTTTCGTACTTTTTAATTATTTTAGGTGCCGTAGAAGGTTTGAAATTGAAATTGCCTGAGGTGGACTTCTTGAAAGTCTCGAACACGTCAAAGGCCGTTTGTTATGCCTACTTTATAAAAATGGGTTCAAGAATGTAGCCAATGAGAAGCGTCGAAATGGATCACGTTTGCGTGCATTAATTTTTACCATATGCACGGGGAGTGCATTTGGGTAATAACAACCGTCAATTTCTCGACTTGGTACTCATAATGTAGACCCATCATATGAAACAAATAATACAGGTTTTTTAGCTCGTCCATTAGTGATATGCACTGCACTTGGTTAAGTCACAATGAGACGGACAATAAACTCGACAAATCTCGTTCATTATCCTACTGTGACTTAAACTGCGTGCAGTGCATATTCACTAATGCACTCCTAAACATGTATTATTTGAATAATACTGAAGAACATACGTTAAAGCTGTTTGCAGGTCCGGGGGCGCAGGGGGTAAATGCCCCTCCCCCATCTCAGTCTCCCTAATATACTTTAGTCAAACGTTTGTAATTCAACCTCATTTTTTTCTTGGGGAGTAAATGACGACCTCGCACGTATACTTGTGCCTTTAAAGGACAAAACCGCAAAATAAAAAAGGGACCTTTTTTTCTTTCCCTTTCCCCAAAATTAGAGGACATCCCATTTGAGAGCTAGGAAAATGGGTTCTAAACTGGAAAATGAATAGATTGCGAAAAAATATCATCTTTTTGCATCCATTAACCTAACCGGTCACTGGATTCATTTACTATACCACACATTACAGTGCACATTCTCCACTCCCTGGGAAGCATTCTAGCTAGTTGCCTTTTTTACGGGCACGCACATGCATATCCAATCACAATGACCTTAACATCCTACTGGGTAACCAATTGGGTGGAGAGAAGCAGTGTAGATAAAATGCCTTGCTCAATGACATTGCTGCCGTGCCGGGGCATCTATGCACATTGCTGTCAATATAATTTATAAGCAATTCAGGGTTCGTATTCCATACGTGCACTATTAACTAGAAAACAATTTGGATTGCAAAGGAATGGAATTAGAGCGATTTACAGCAAACGAGTAACCATAATCTTATGGACATTGTGGCAGATAAGCCTTGTGCTAAATAAGGTATTCAAATAACTCGTCCACTACTACCTGACTACAAATTGTATGACTTCAAACTCAGTGGAAAATTAAGCATAGAATGGATTTGGCGTAAATGGGAAAGTAATAGTTCTGATTCGAAGGTCGTGTTTAAAACGTCAAAATGAAATGTAACCAAAAGTGGTACAGTTACAAATTTGCTGACAAGGTAGCCAGTAGCCAATATTAACAAGAAACAAAACAAAGAGCGAAACCCTGAATTAATACTTAAATTATTTTGTAGACTGCCTGGAAGAAAACATTATTTCACCAAAAACCGCGCGTCTACTGAAAGCGGGTCCGGCATTTTCATATGCAAAGGGAAGGACAAGAGTAATTCATCACCACCCCCCTCCCACCCCAAAAGAAAATATTTGGATAGAAGAAAAAAACTGAACAAATTAATGAAATAAGAATGACAATAATGTGGATCACAAGGTCCGCGGCTCAAGTCCCACCGCGGCACTAATGTCCTTTGGCAAGACATTGATCTACATTTGATACTCTCCACCCAGGTGTTAAATGGGTACCCGGTAGGATTCGAAAGCTAATATGCCTGGCTGGAATGTTCCCCAGGGAGTGGAGAATGTGCATACATTGTGTGCGGGTAAGCCTGAATCCGATGACCGGGGTAATAATATATATATCTGTTAAGTGCTTTGAGAGGGCCTTCGGTCCTGAAAAGCGCTATATAAGAACTAGCTATTATTATTATTATTATGTAGGGGATTTCTTTGCAAGTTCGCATCTAAAGTAAGGTTACTTACTTACTCACCTTTTTCTTCCTAGACGCTTGTAATTTTTAAGAAAACTTTTCTTACATTATCATCCACATTCATTAACTTTTTCATCTAATTTCACAATCATACCAAAATGGAAAATATTAATATAGAGTCCATCTTCTTTGACTCTACATTGGAATGATGATTTCGATATGTAAATGACATGAAATTGTAATACGGTTTGCATTGAAACATCGTTGCCGTAAAAAGTTTCTTTAACAACTCTTAACTTAAAAAAACATTGAATACTTGTGTGTTTAAATATCAATATAAATGTATTTCATTTAATCTTCTTTGAAATTACATCACTCTTTCATACATCTTACATAGAACATGAGTTGCAATTGTTGACAATTTACTTTTACAATAAAAGTTTAATATATATATTTATATTTACATCGTATATTGGCACATACATTTATAGTGAGTCGGTGCCTTTAATACTTTGTTAAATGGACCTTATATAAATACCCCACTCCTTTTACAATGTCAGCCCTCTTAAATTTATGATTTCATTAGTTCATTTCAATCTAATAAAGTATATTGCGATCTTGACTCATCATTGTTATTTTGTTAATTATAACCCCTTGCAATGTAAAACGTTATGAAGTTTGTCTTTCTCTTGCATTTAGTAAATATCATCTTAAAAGTTGTCGCACTCTGTGTCGTGTACTCATGTATCTAAGCTTACGTTTTTTCACAAAAGATTTTTTTTTGTAGTTGTAATTCCATTCAGGTTATAAGAGTGTGAAAAGGAAAGAGAGACGGAAATCATTCGTGAGAAAGAGAGACCTGGGGGTGTTTCACAAAGACCCTAAGTTGAACTTAAAGTGCCGGTTCAAAGAAAATCAAAAATATGGCAAATAACGTATCACTAGAAACTGGTAAGCTAACAGATGGCCATCGTACAAGTTTTAGGCCAACTACATATCGGGTGATTTATAAAAATACAAATAAAACCACCTCCATGGCATATGGGATATGCGAGAGATTCGCCAGAAAAATAACGATGTTTTAATGCCGCCACAATATCTGAACCCATCCTGCCCAAGCAGACGACATCCCATAAAGAATAAACATAATTGCAATGGTATTATTTCTCAAATTATAATGAGTTTAGTGCATATAAATGTCACGGAATTTTACACCATTCAAAAAGGGATATGAAACCGATTCTGATAACTAAACTCTTTTGTTTGTAAATACACAGGATATTGGTTAATGAACAATCAAAGAAACCATACTTTCATTATTTAAAACCTCCCGGAATGATAGCATGGACGGCATTTGTTCCCTCTTGAAACGCCGAACATACCGCGGTGTATGCAGCTGAAAATACAATGGCGTCTTATTTTGTTTACAAGCGACGGATTCCTTTATTTTTTTATCCTTGCATTTTTCATCAAATTAATACCATACACGGGGTTCAGAGTGAGGCAATATATTAAACATAAAGCCTGAGGGTAGTGAAGTAAGAGAAATAACTAAGAGAAGATCATAAAACAGGCACTGAAACTGTGTGAGATGTCATGGGACATCGTCTGCTTGTGCAAATCATGTTCAACATGTGACGTCACACATCTCAGCAGCGATCGGAGAGCTTTTCAGGTGCTATGCCGGGGCTGTATTTAAGCGTTTTGTAATTGATAATAATCATTACTTCGAATGTTCCCAAGCATTGAATTTTGATAACCTTGTCCAATCAAAGTTTAATCTTTGCAATAATGACAATAACGTAAGTTTTTTAAATCAATGAACCTTCTGTTTAACTCTAAGTTGGACTTAAAAATTATGGAAATCCGTTAGCATCTTTGAAAAAATTTTTTTTTTAAGGCATAAAATGTTGATTCAAATCATTCATATTTTCTATTATCAAGGAGATTTCATGTTCTTGGTGTGGAATTTATAAAAAGTCTAAAATACTTGATGTTTTGCTTTTGAATATAGCTTATTTAAGGCTACAAATGGCTCTCCATAATATTTAAGTCCAACTTAGAGTTAAGTTCGAGTTAGGATCTTTGTGAAACACCCCAGCATAAAGAAACACACACACACACACACACACAAATATAAACATGTTAAAAGAAGAATATAGATTACAGAGCCTGTTGGCTCTGATTTTTCAATTATCATGTTTCTAGTAATATCTCTTTGTGTTTGTCAATATTGTTTTCGGAGATACGCCCGTGTACGGCTTTCCCAAACCTTTTGTTATATCCCTAGACATATATGTTCTAACTGAGTGTCTTAATAAATACAAATACATAATAATTTTTTAAGGAGTGGCGACTATTGTGCTACCAGAGCCACCTGGCGTAACCATTACAGTGCATATAATATAATCACAAGGTTTTACAATATCCCCTCACAAACTTTCACAATTTAATAGCAATTGCTCCATGATATGTGGAGTTATCGTGGTACAGTGTTTCATGCACTTTATTTTAAATCCAGGGGTTGAGCGTTTGAATCCCAGCCCGGCACTAATGTCACTTGGCAAGACATTATTCCATATTTGCCACTTGCCACCCAGGTGTTTATGGGTACCTGGCAATAGCTGGGGTAATAATAATTGCAGGGGTCATGGGACCTTTCAAAAATCCGCAATCTCGCTAAATCTATTATCTTTATACAAGAGGATAACGGGTTGGAATCACGAATCTCTTCAAATCGATTATTATTCATGCGGATACACATAAAATGTGTTAGGCCTATACTTAACATTTTGGAAATACATTGTTGAAAAATAATGTTGAATATCCATGTATGTCTGTATTTTGGAAGCAGTACTATATGGAAAGTGATAATTCCATCGCACGAACTTCCATCAGTCATTTATATATTCGGTATAATTAGAGCGATATGCGTCCGCATTATGGCGTCCGCATTATGACAGATGTAGACCTTTCGAATCGCTTTGATTCTCACTCTGTTGGTCTCCGTATGCCTACCGGAGATACTTTGATTCTCACTTTGTTGGTCTCTCTCTGGTCTGTTTCTAATTGAATTGAAAATTCAGCCATCGAATCATAATCTATAAACAGTTTCCCAATTGCTTTCTTAAAGGAGAGATAATTTTGTTCCCTTCAATCCTTGATCAGATGTTGATGCAACCGGAGTTGCCGTACTACTCTTAACTCCTTTTTTCTTGGTGCATGCTTCCCGAAGGTGTACAGGAAAGGGTTCACTGCCGAGTTTATGGGGATAATAAACACCACACACCAGGCATACATTACCGGTGACACTGGGACCGCTCCCGCTTGAGCCAGTATGCCAAGGATAATGATCGGCATCCAACAGCAAAAGTCTGTACCAACTATAATCGCCATTCGAGCGGCGAGGCGCAATTCCTGCTCTCTCGGGGGAGCGGTGAGCCCTACGCGCTGTTCTGCGAGCGTAAACAAAGATGGCGACATAGGAGAAGAGGATAGCAAGAAAACAGAGAAGATTTAAACCGATGAATATGATGATGGCATAATACGCATATTTTCCGTTTGAACTGTAAGAGAAGGTGAATTCGATATCTTGCGTTTCATAATCATACTCCTCGACATTTAATTCAACATTGGTGCTGCGAATAAGTGGCAGACCAAGGCAGACGTCAGAGTAGATGTAGAAATAGCCCACCGCGTCTTCAGTCAAAGCAGAGGTTATAATCGGAGGTAGAATGCCAAAGATGGTGGAAAAGATCCAGATTATGGCGGTCCAAACTTTTACGGATACGAGGGAAAGGTGGACGCGTCCGAATGGGAAGACGACCACGAGAAGGCGATCGATGCTAATGAGAGCGAGGATGAGCACGGAAGCTTCGCCAGACATCAAAGCTATAACACCGATAACCTTACATGGAAATCCTTCCCGCCAGTCTGTGGCATGCACGAAGTAATCACTCCCGAAAAACGTATCTGCCGCTGCCAAAATTAGCATGTACATTCCCGTCATTAGGTCGGCAGTGGCGAGGTTCATGATTAGGATCGACTGAATTTGAACCGTCTTTCTTGCTCTCTTCTGGTCCTTTTGAGACCGTAGTCGCATCACCAAGACAAACGCGTTACCAAAAAAGGCCGAAGCACCAAGGATCCACATAAAAATGCCAAGAGCACGGTATACGAGTAGACCGGAGCATGAGGAAAATCGCACCGGCTCGTAGTCCACGCATTGCCCAAGGTTACTTATACGACAGCAGAGACGGAAGTCTGTAACGTGCCTAAAGTGGGACAAGCGAGAACAATGAAAGAAATTAGACTACAGGAGGAACGGAATATATGATTAAATTTAGATTGTGAAACGAAGGGAAGTAGGTCTGTATAACGTGATACATAAGGGACATTTTCAGACCGTACTGTGCCATGATCAGTCATCGTTTTCATAATTCTGTCTATCTGATCCTGCGTCTCTTTGAGGGTCCATTGTATCATTGGTACAAAGATTAGGGTTAGGCTTAGGGTTTATCCAACAAGTGAATGAAGGTCCAATGAATGATTCTTAAGATCATGGTATAATTCAGAATGTTCAGGAAATGTATGGTTGAGAACTACGAAATTGGTAAAAGTTGTTAGGGGCCTCGGCTACATTGTAATTCTGTTGGCCTATCCCTTTCTGACCGCCCCCCCCCCAATCACAAATGTCCTTGTTTTCCCTAGCATCCATGACTATCGTCGAGTTTGAAAAGTGTCTCTGTTTTCTCAAAAAAAATAGTCTCACGTGGAATATGCTAAGGACAACTACTTACATAGCCTGAAGTCCCTCTAAGCCTTCGAAGATCTCTACAGGAAATTTCTCCACGTCTGGTGTTAACAGAAACCTGCGGGAGCGGTGATAATTTTATTAAACATATTTTAGCAGTAATAGCCCTACTACTTTTAATGATTGCGGTAGTGACCTGTAATAGCTAATGCATGGGTTAAACAGATAATTACAAGTTCATCCCTATCAAAGAAGTATTTAAAGATCTGAAATTATTGTTTTGAGTTAAAATGACGAAAAGTATAAAGTGGAACCCCGAAAAAAAAAAAAAAAAAAAAAAATCCTAGCGCTAATTCGTTGTAAGCAATTCGGTATAAAAATATAAAAATAAAAATAAAAAGTAAAGTAATTAAAAATTTGAATCAGTAAGTTTTATTACTTTGATCTAAACTTTACTTTGACTCATTTAAGCTGGATGGTCACTTTATAGCAAAATTTCCGCTTATGATAAATATTGGATCTGACCCCCCCCCAAAAAAAAAAAAACAGAGCCCCCTTGTTAATATCTCTGTATAGCGCTATCCAACCATCTCTGTATTTCTTGGTTTGTATATTTTTTCATATTTATATGTATGTATTATATCTACATAATTATGTATATACATGGATGTATGTATGTAACTTTATTATACGTATGTACATAATTATATGTAGGTATGTATGTTTATAACATGATCGCAACTACTTTGGAAGATCAACCTAAGGCAATTTAGATGGCCTTATACGTGACCTTTTGAAATGTGCGAACATTACAATGTCATAGTACGTAATTCAAACATGATTTCCATGGAACATAATGTACAATATGGTATCAAAATGTCTCCTTGAGTTGATTTATTTCTCGAAAATAGTTGCGATCGTGTTCATATAGAAAATCAAATCAAACCAAACAAAAACAAAATAAATTTAGACACTTACAAAATTCTGAGCTGAATCAAATCATAAAATGCTCCCTCCTCAATTACAATAATGGGATTTCCATCAAGATTTCTATGGGAAAGGCAACAACAAACAAAACCAAAAAAAAGCAAGTATTTATTTGTCTGGTTGTTATGTTTTTCTAATAATTTCTATGAAAAACAATTCTGACTTTCCCCATGAAGTACATGAATGAAGGGTTTAGTTCCAAAGCATGCTTTATCCATAAGATTAAGTTCTTAAAATGATTTTTATCTGTTAATCCTTGCATAATTAAGAAATAATATCAGGCATCAGAAACTTTAAATATTTATTGTACTGTATTCAGTTTGCAATGCTCAAGGGCCCTGTTTACAAGCTTTTGCTTCTTCAGGGCTCGTAACCTTTATTACTTTGAATGTGATTGCATTTTATGTACGATTTTTAAATGGTTGAATTAATGAAATGAAAATGAAATAAAATGTGCAATGCCTATACTCCTGAAGACTCTCTTTATCAATACTACCCTTCCTCTCTCACTCTCTCTCTCTCTCTCTCGATCCCCTATTTTTCTTTCTCGAAATCTTTCTCTCTCAAATGATCTTTCGTAATTATTGTCTTATGGTTTTTGAAATAAATACAATATAGTACATGTACCGTAATTATATCAATTTTTGATATATTCTGGGTAATTCATCCGTAGCGCTACCATATGGATAATTTTTAAAAATAACGAATCCTATTTTAATGAGTCAATTCAAATTTTCATTTTTAAGTGCATACTTACAATGACCTCAGATCTTGTAAACCGTTAAATGCACCGAATTCGATAACGGTTAGTTTGTTGGTATCCAGCGACCTACGTACATGTTTAGAATATAAAAACAGGTGAGTTTTTGTCTTGACTGTTTTTGTTATAATAATAATAATAATAATAGTGGGTTCTTGTATAGCGCTCATGTCTGTCAGATTTGACACTCTTGGCGCTCCGCAATTATTACCCCGGCTTTAGCATGGCTGCCATTACGGCGCTCTAGCATTTCAAGGAATTAATTCCTGCCAGGTACCCATTTACATCACCTGGATTGAGTGTGGCAAATGTAGATCAATGTCTTGCCAAAGGACATTAGTGCCGCAGCACTCGGGACTCGAACCGCGGACCTTGTGATCCACAGTCCGGCGACGTAACCACTCGACCACGACACCTCTTATGATGACGTTTGTAGTGATTCATTATTAATCATCAGCATTTTTAATATTTGTTTTTTTCTATTTCACAGCTTTTTAAAGAAAACTGTTATAAATACATATGTCAGAAATTGAATAGTTTTCTTTTCAAACTAGACGATCAAATCATATAATATTTTTTTGTCCTTTATAAATATAAGATATGAGATGTTCAAACTAAACGGTCAAGTGAAGGCTGTAATCACTATCAAATAGGTTTCCTATGGCCTGTATATACATTTTCTGAAATATTTTGTGTAACCTTCTTGTTGTTGTTGCTATAGTCATTCCTATTGCATTATATTATATTGCGTTTATGAACACCACCATCACCATAACCATCATCATCATCATCGTCGTAATTATCAGTTTAGAGTAAAGAGATGAATAAATTATATACTTACAAGGTTTTCAATTTTATTAAAGGGGCAAATGAATTGGCCGAGATATTCCGAATTAGATTGTCATCCAGATGTCTAAGAAACAAGAAAACAGGACCATTTAATACTTTCTGTTCATGTAATGATTGTGACAATGTGGTTCATTCGTAATAAATAAAGTTTACATCGTCTCACAACTTTCGTGATCAATATCCATGACTCATTAGATCGATCAATAAAGTTTTGAGAAGATACAGACTTTATCTATTAAGAATAAATCATAATATCACAATCACTACATGAAACGAGGTAAGAAAACATTATTCCCAATTCTGGGCAACAGTTTAAAAATCGGACAAAAAATAAAGAAATTATGGTTTTCGTAATTTTTATATCGTTTGGAAATGAAAATGTGTGACTAGGTGGAAGGCTACTGTAGCTATGTGTCCCACTTGCTTTAGGTAACACTATGCCTGACCATTTTTTTGTCCAATGATTATCACAATTATTCAAATTAAAATTCCCGATGTCTCTACTGAACAATGTGGAAAGTGTCCAACCCTTACCAAAACTTTAAAAATTGCGACGATTCAATCGTATTTCAAATTTAAACAGAAATTTAATTTTAAGGTACACCCTGTACTTGGCTGCACAAATAATGAAGTATAGAACAAGGCCTATTCTTGTACTAAATTTATATATTCAGTAAATAGTCAATATCTATCTCTCCTACAAACAACTTCTGCTGATATTATATCAATACATATTTACTGTTTTTAATTTTGCTGTATGATACTTACAGGTATTCTAAAGAAGAAAGTCCAGTAAACATGGAATTGGTAACGGTCTCCAGTGAACTTCCCGTCAGAACCCTTCAAAGTAATCACAAAATATATGATTAGACCTTGAATATATAATCATGAAATATGTGCTTGGACCTTTAAATATCACAAAATATATGAATCTTAAAAAGGGAACCCAGGATCATGTACCAGACTTTTCTGTGACAATTCTGTTATCCTGTTCTCACTTAGAATTATTATTTTTTAAACATTATATGAATGTATGTCGTGGTGAAGAACAGTTGAATGAGATCAAATTCGTGCCACATAGGCAATATACTTACATTGTGCGAAGAAATGAATTATATGAAAATGCACCATCCTCGATCTCAAGATTGAACTTGTCTGTTGCAGTATGAGGAGATGTAACAGCCCTGGTAAGAGATATCAAGCAACGGGAAACATTTCCATATAAGAATTTTTAAATAATTTTGCATGAGCATGATGAGAACTCGCAGTTAAATGAGAAGAATTGGTGTGTTTTTTTATAAGCATTCCAGTACACCGAAGGCCTACTAGACCGACAAATTCGATCTCGTGATACTTCGGTTTCTTGGACGTTTGTCCCATGACTCCTCCGTTGTCAGAACGTTCACAGGACCGAGGATACAAGGTTCAAAAGACCTAAGCATTTCGTTTTGTGGACCTTATGCATATAGTTTTCAAAATTTCTACAAGACCGAGGGTACATGGTCCAAGAGAAAGGGGCTATATTCCTTGTGGACCCTTGGCCTTGAGAATCTTCCCGTCGTCAGAATGTCCACAAGGACATTGGTATAAAGTTCAAGAGACCAAAACCTTCTGTCTCATAGGACTTCCCATTTAGTTGTCAGAATGTCCACAAAACCAAAGATACAAAGTCCAAGATGAATGTTGTTATTAGTTGTCAAAATGTCAACAAGATCGAAGCCACATGGACCAAGAGACCAAGACCTTCCGTTTACTATTAATGGTCAGACTGTCCACAAGAAAGTAGGTAAACGTTCAGGAGATGGAAATCTTCTGTCTTGCGGACATGGTCTCGAGAATATTCATTTTTCCTATTCTATCGCGTCTCTTCGATCCATACTGTAGAAGTAAGTGGTGTTTATTACACTTCATCCCTTCTGTTTGAACAACATGCCACAGCAATGAGTTGATATTCTGTCAGTATCATTCTGTTTAAACTATGACTTGTTCGTAATCATAATGACTATAGAAAGCTAATATTATCATGAACTTACAAAGTGTTTACGTAGAGAATGTCGGACGGATTCAACAGAAGGGTAGATCCATTACTTGAGCTTCCTGATACGTTGCTGATAATAAGGTCTCCTGTAAAATCTACAAGGGCACTGAGAAGAAAAAGATAGGAAAACATCGATAAGTTAAGAGTTACCTTTTAATGATAATCTGTTTCTGCATAAAAAGATTATCGCACCCTTGGACAATCATATTCGGCAACTAGGCCTACTTTCGGGCAAGTGCACTCTAAGACCAATACACCCAATAATAATCATTGCCGGACTACTACAATTGGATAAGTACCCTCTAGGATAATTACATCCTCGGACGATTATCCCCTGAATAACATACATTGATAGGTTCTCTCTATTATAAGTATTATATCCTAGGACAACTACCCTGACTACTACGCCAATGACCATTATCCCCAGAATAGTACCTATGGATAGGTATCCTCTAAAATAATTACACCTAGAATTATCATTCCCGGATCACCAAACCTGGACAGAGACGATATCATAACTATAGTTACACCCTGAAACAATCATCAATGAACTACTAACCGGACAAGCGCTTTCTATAATGACCACATCCTAGGGGATACAGGACAATAACCTACATAGGCATACGGGCACATTTTTCTTCCTGTCGTTTAAACCTGTCGACTATAAACTTTTAGGCGAATTCGGTATGATTCTCTTCTCTCCACCCTCCCACTTGGTCCTGTGCATCATTGATCAGAAAAATAAGTCTTGGGTCTGAGGGCCTCCATATGAGGGACCCTTCAAACTTACAATTGCAACAAGCGAGGATGAATCAGTGGTTCTCCTTCAGCTCCTTGCTCGACATATGCTAAGCAGATCATAGCGAGAGTGTCACAAAGACATGACGATGGACATGGCTCAACTGTTTTAAAGAATGATCGGTAATAATCACATTATAGCTATGACAAGGAAGGGTTATCGCGGCGTCCACCATTAAAAGGGCGGCAGAGTGAGGCAGGCACCAGAGCCATCAATACACATAGTTCGGCCTACATGGACCACGATCGCAACTATTTTCGACAAAATGAACTAAAGGGCAATAGACCATTTTCGTAATGTAATCAAAATTAATGCACAAATCTTTGTTAAGTGCCTCGTTACAAATTATTTCATTCCCCTGTTACGAAAGATTGTATTTCAATAGTCACAAAGCGAATTGAAAACATCAACTGTTGCTAGGCTGGACAAACATTATGGCTTGTCCTACCTAACAACAAGTAATGTATGGGTGTTGCAAAATTGTTTTTGACTTTCTGATGGTATATCTCTATTATCAAATAAACATTTACTTTACTTGTACTAAAGCGAACTGTTGGTGAGCTAGCGCCATGAGCGTCCCTGGACGGTGTGTGCGCTCTATAAGTTTACACTATTATTATTATTATTATTATTATTATTATTATTATTATTATTAATTCGTATTCTGACTATTGAAATACAATTATTCGTAACAGGGGAATTACATAATTTGTAACGAGGCAATTAAGAAAGATTTGTGCATTAAATTTGATCACATTACGAAAACATTGGAAAATTTCAACACCCTATTGTATGTCCCATAGAAATAATATTCGGATTGCGTGATATGTCATTGTCATGTTCACACATTTCAATAGGTGACGCACAAGGCTATTGAAATTGCCTTAGGTTGATTTTTGGAAAGAAGTTGCTATCGTGTTATGGTTAGATTTGGCCACAACCTGGCGTATATTCTTTTGTTTTGTGCTTCCCAAACAAAGCAGTATTCACCATATTGTGCCCAATTTGAACTGGGTAGGCCAAACTCTCCTAATCAATGGCATTGGCGAGCACCTACCTTAATAGGTATATGAAATTAGTAAGAATCAGATAGCCACGTACAATGGTTTGCCAGATGGGGTCTAATCATCTTTTTCATTCTTTCTTTCTCCTTATGCATCTTTTTTCGATAGTGAGACGTGTAACATGTAGCTAATAGCTACGCTACCGTTCATCGCAACTTTGTTATTTTCAATATCTAGAAACAATCATCCAACTGCCGTTCATATTGAATAAATGGTGAACAGGAACAATATTCTTTTGGTAAATCTTGGAGATATTCAAGAATATTTTTATGATGGTGATGATGGTGATGATGATGATGTTGATGATGATGATGATGATGGTGATATCAATAATGGAGATGATTCATAGCATTTATATAGCTCTATGGTTCTGCTAAAACATTCCAATTTATTTATTTACCATACTGGGTAGCATAAAGATCTAACTACTTACCACATAGGTCGGCTGCAGTACTCGTTTCATTAGGGCACTGTTGGCTGCTGAGGCACGATCCAGCGGGCCGGTAGCAAGTGTCGGAGCTTGGACAAGGCGTCTCGATATCGGACGATGGCCCATCAAAAATGGTAGAAGCACAGATGTACATTCCTGCATGTAGGAAGTTATTGTAGCCATTATGAGGTGAGTTGGTCTAGCGGTAATGTCCGTGGTCCGTTTAGCTCTCTGTCTCCGCCTTCAAAATAACTCTGATCGGACCCAGGTTCGAAACTCTAGGTTCGAGTCACGTCTTTCGGATTGTGACTTTAAATGTCGGTCCCAGACGTAAATAATCACTTCTGACTGATACGCGTCTGTAAAACCCCAATTACTCATACACACGCACTCTCGCACGCCCACACACACGCACGTGAAAATGAGCATCGTACTCTATTCGTTACACGCTATTCTCCCTTTACAAAGAAGCTAGGAAAATAATGTGTTATGTCAATTGGTCGTTACACATGTTTTTTTATGTAATATTATATTATTAGCCGATTTTGCTGATGTTAGTATTTTTTTTTTTTCGTATCACTTGACATGGTTGAATTATAGGTGTGGCAATTTTCCAAGCCTTATACTACCAAATGGATCGTGGTCATCATGTAAGTCTTATGCTATTGTTTGATTATCTCATCTTGTCATAGTAATGAGACGAACCATGCAGGAATATATAAAAATAACTGGGGGAAAAAATAATAGATTGATAAATGTGTACATTATAGCGGTACAGAATAGCTTCAAATAAAAGAAAAATGAATACTAAGTATTTTCGCTAATATCAACTTGAAAATTTTGGAATTAGTACAGCTGCCTTTGGGCCAAGTATTGCGCCTGTAATAACACCTTTGATAAACAGGTCTTTTGTTTTCAATAAATAACCTGCTCTTCTAGTCTTTATTTATTTATTTATCTGTATGCGTTTATTTTCGTTTGTATACGTGCGGGGTTTTTTTTTTGGGGGGGGGGATTCCAGTCATTTTCTTTTCTTTTCTTAAAAAAAATCCTTTTGGTTAATGATGAATACATCGAAAGAGGGTGAAAAGAACAAGTATAATACTTACCACAATACATTTCATCATCACCTTGAGGACAATTTATGATACCATCACATACATTCCATGGTTCTATGAAGTCATCAGAATCGATGCAAGGGTAAGGCCGGTATGTCTCCGCGACCGTGTTTTCGGTTGACTGGTTCGTCGCAACTATTTTGAAATAAGGCGTAATATCCCTGAATTAATTCTCCATAGAGTTCCGAAATTGAAAGAAGAATAATGGCTGTATAACATTCCTATACTGGGTCTTATGCAAAACAAATAAGATTTGTACAGAATCCGAAAAGAAAATTATAGTTAATTCAGGGAATATATGAAGATATCTATTTACAATTCTCTGGCTGAAAATAAAAGTATTCGGACTTTACGTTGATGGTATTGCGAATTCTAATAAGTTTATGATTTTTCTTTCTCTTAAAGGGATAGTTGAGTTCTTGTTTAAGACCGCAAATGCCTTCAAAGTGCATGGTTATTGCTCTTATTCTTATTTATAACATTTCTAGTGCCCTTTAGAACCTAAAATTGCTATGAAGGTAATTTTAGACCCCAAAATGTGTGAATTTAGATTGAATACGATTATACCAATTCAGCTCCACTTTCAAAAAAATATGGTGACCGTTAATTAATTAATTAATTGATAATAACAATACACTGGCCGGCTGGTTTCGCGTATTATAACCTACACGAAAAAGCCAACAAAAAAACAATATTTGAATTGGCTGGAATAATACGTATAAGTCGCTATCTCGTTTTTCAACGGCTGGTTCAAAATTACCGAATATTTGTGGGGACCCACATATATTAGAAATGGTTATATTTATGGATATTTCAGCCGTCTCTGAACCGATTTTGATCAAACAAAGATGACTTTGTCATTTAAATTGTATATTCTTTCGAATTTGACACTCGGTTTTTTATTACCTCACAAAAAAACGTGTGTAGCGCCCTCTGCAAAAAAAACTCAACTATCCCTTTAAGCATTTCCCCCATTAGTTTGGTTTTACAGTGGCTGATCCAATATCTTGAAATAGGGGGGGGGGGTTACGTAAACCAACGTCCATCTTTTGGATTTCAATTTTAATAGAATCTTAATGAGTGTGTATGATAATGAGAGTTGGCTAAGTCTAGGGGACGTTCACCCCCTCTTGAGCTAGCGCTGAGTATTCTGCTTGAATTCATAGTTATATCATTATTGGAAAACAGGGTGGAATAGAGAGTCGATTCTACATGATGTTACTGTGGTGTTACCATTAATTAGGCCTAATACTTGCAAATGAGTGAGGGGTGTGTATTTGTTCATGCTAGATACACCACTGATTTTCATTCATTTGATTGATTTTCCCTTTGGTTAACAATTGTTTATTCTACACTCTATTTACTTTTCTTTATTTTTCAATATTTTGTCAAATACTTTCAGTCACTTTCTTTCGTAATATTCGTTAAAGGTAATGCAAAGTTATGGGAAATTTTGAAATTGGATGGATAGTAATTCTTTAAATTGTTGATATATTTGGATGCCCCTGTGGATGTATTATAAGCACTAATAAATTTATCCCCTTAAACACTTCTGCTTTCGAGCAAATTGAATAATCAAAATTTACCGATGCTCCAAGTAAATTTCAAATATTTCCAATAGCGCCTAAGGCCATTCCATGGTAGCTGCGACCAGGAAAATCTCAGAATAGGTAGTTCCGATATTCAATTTCCAAACGGGAATAGCAAATCGGTCGATTGTAGTCAAGAAACATTGTTTTAAAGCTAAAGTAATATCAGTCTTGAGAGGAAGCTATACAACATAAAGCGTTTATTATTTACAATTTCATCACTTTAGACTCGATTTCAACCGCGACAACGATCTCTGAATATTGTAAAATCGCATATGCTTCCAATATGTTCATTTGAACCAAATTCATGACCCCATACCAAAACTTTGTAATACCTTTAATGTTGTTATGTTGTTTTAGTTAACTTGATGTCAAACCTCCTTACTTTATAAATGCGACAGTGGGTATAGAGTATCGTGAGCATAATTCAAAATCACGGTGTTATAAAACATGATAGAAAGCGTAACTTCCAATGAGTCTTGGGTACGCCTGTCTTCAGAATACCTACCGCAGCACCCTCGTGACCCACAATCCATCTGGAGTTGGGGCGTTGGACACCTCGATCCAAAGACACCCATGTTGCGTGACATATCGATTTCTGAGCAACAAGCGGCATTCACGACATTGACGACGTTTTCCAATGCTGTATTGATTTAATAAAAAAAGAACAATTACAGAAAATATTAATGGGAATAGAGCTTTTTGTAGTCCTGGGCAATGGCGGATTTGGGGGAGCACAACCGCCCCCCCCCCCCTTGACACACAAGTGCCATACACAAGTCCGAAACTGTACCGCCCCCATTTTTTAGCTGTCATTTGCTAATATCAGCGAACTTTAGGAATGTTAAACCTCCTCTCTTACAAATTCCTGGATCCGCTCCTGGTCCTGGGCATCGTTTCACGAAACCTTCTTGACGTGAGTACAAGTTCGTCTACATTCCCATTGGAACATAATAAAGCATACCCGTTTCAATGGGATGTCTGCAAACGACGCGGTTTGGTGAAACGATGCCCGGTCATGCCGGTGGTTATACAGTAGCGATCTTTGCCTTGATATATAAAAAATGACCAGTGTAATATCAAACGAAAAAAAGGGTACTCATTTTATATTCATGGCCAATCAATTCATGGCACAAGTGAATCACAAAAGATGCAAATTGTTCATAAAATACATCTACATAATATGTATATATTTAGAAGGCATGCTGGATATAAATAAACTTTCTTCCACTAAACCCAAGAACACACAGAAAATAAGTCTTTTGACGTTGCTGCTGGGGTTGTTGTTGATCTTGTTGTTGATTTTTTTATTTTGTTGTTGTAACATCCAATAATTAAATTGTATTCACACAAGCATCAGTTCACGCATAACCCGTGAGCACTATAATACAAAAGTTTTGGGTAAAAAGTGCCGAACATGACGGCATTCATCACCTGTAATATATCAGACTGAATTCTCGCAGTTACACAATCGTACACACATCTGTTTCCTTTATTTCCTTTGTATAAACATTTGACAACACAGAAATCGACTTGGCAAGTCAAAGTCAAGGCAAGACTTTTGTATAAATCTATGCCTGTCAAGTTCAAACGTTCGAAGCTCCAACACCTTGGGAAGGTAGAGTTGTTTGAAAATTTGACTTAAAGAACATCGGACCAAACCAACCGTAAAGGAGAAGGTCTTTTCAAAAGCAGTACATTAACATGGATCTTGCTTCATAATGCTATTGTCTGTGTTTGTACAGGGAGGTGAGCTGGTTTGGTTTGTTTTTGCCCATTTCAATATTGCAGGTGAGGAGGGCATTTCACATCCGAAATGTATTCGTTTATCTTTCCCCATGTAAAATGTAAATTACTTGTACGTGAGTAATTTTAGCAGTTATTTATGATGAAGCAACCTTCATTTGACAGGTATATGCTCGCAATATAGTGTTTTGTTTAGACACTGGCGTATTCGAAAGGGAGCAAGGGGCAATATACCCCCCAAAAAAAGAATGTTCTCCATTGAACATGATATCAGACTTTTCAGTTAGTATGAACACCATGAAGGATATTATTTCACGATGTCAATAGTATCGCACTGCTCTTGTTTCACTTCAATTATTGCCAAAGAGATTTTGTTACGAGACTAGACAATATTATAACAAATATTGTGCATCAATACACATAAGGTACAAACGGATACACTGATGATAGAGGAAATAAACAACTGACCTGAAAATATATAACAGAGTAGAAATATTTGTGTTATTCCGTGCACAAATATCCCTATCCATTACAATGATTTTATTCACGTTGTTTGTGGTGTCACGTATTCGGTTCAACAAGCTTGAAAGATAAAAGAACGCCATGTCTACATTGGTTGGTGACCACGCTTCTCATTACAAAGTTACTGTCCTACGATGTTAACGCCCACTTCTCTATTTGACCATGACCATGAAAACTGGTCGCCATTCAAAATATACCACTCAGAGTACAAGTAACTTGTGCAGGGCCAATGATAAATAAGACAAAAAGTGCATAAGGCCACAGGTGTCACTAGCACTACTAGTAGTAAAATACAGAATTTATACTGTCACAAAGCAGCGATTAAATGGCTCGGGACTTGTAAATACAAACGTCATATAGCAATTGTTAAATAATAGGCCTATAATTTCAAAAAATTTAAAAACATTATGATCTTACCGGTTGCTGCTGAAAATATGAGAATCAAAGCAACCACAATCTGGCGTCGGCAGAGATTCATTGTAGATAATCTGAAAGGACAAACAGACAAACCAAAATGAAACATAATAATCGTTATAAAAAATTCTCATTAAAAATGTGTTTTGGGGGTCTTCTCCGAGTCGATTAAAGCATTAGAGCTCTTGTTGAGGGATGGTACGCTTTTGTTTATCCCTACCACTGTCTTTACGGTAACATACACTGTTGCCCATGCTACGCTTTTGGTTATCCGTACCATTGTCTTTACGGTAACATACACTGTTGCTCATGGTACGCTTTTGGTTATCCGTACGATTGTCTTTACGGTAACATACACTGTTGCCCATAAAGTGAAGTTAGAAGGAAAAAAATCTTAACTCTTTTCATAAAATATAGATAAAGTTGATATCTTTCTAGAACTTTATTGATTACATTGATCAGTTCTGAAAAGATATATATTTTAACTATCAAGAATAAGCTATGTTGTCAATGGAAAAGATGTAAGAAAAATTATTCCAACTTTATTGGCAGCAGTGTTGTTGTTTATGTGTTATACGCCTGACAGGATGGTGATAGGGTTAGGGTTAGGTTTAGGGTTCGGCATAGAGTCAGCCTACATTAATTCCTAGTACCCCCGATGATAACGCATAAGTAGAAAATGGTTGTATTCGCTAGGACCAGTGCTGCGTCAAAAAAGGGTGTAACCTTATGGAGGTCGATTAACTATTTTTGAACAAATCTTAATCTTTTGTGAAGACCATTCGGCTATAGGCGTAACAGTCTAATCCCTATTTTTTATGAATTTTTCTTTTTCAATGGATTCAGGTCAGTGAAACAGTGATATCATTTCCAAAGCCTCGGAGTTGCAGAAAAGAGACATTGTAAAAGACCAACGCGGCTGTATTTTAGGTCATGGTAATGATATGCCTAAATTTATGAATTTTTCTTTTTCAATGGATTCAGGTCAGTGAAACGGTGATATCATTTCCAAAGCCTCTGAGTTGCAGAAAAGAGATATTGTAAAAGACCAACGCGGCTGTATTTTAGGTCATGGTAAAATGCCTACATTGCTCAAAAACTGTATCTACCCCCACTAGTTTAGTATTAGTTATATCAAAACGAACGAGGACTGCAATATACAGATTTTCAAAAGAAAAATCTCACTGTACGTAGGTGATACTATTTTCAATGAATTGCAGAATAGTAGTATTAACGCGACCGTATATAGGTCATGCAACTGTGTTACGTTGATCATATTTGTTTATACACACTCACTATTGAGTATTAAAACGAACGAGGACCACAATATGCAGGTTCAAAGACGAAAGTTATCAATATGGAAATAACACCGTATACTTCCTTTTTTTTTTTTTCCTTGTCTGATGCAACTGTCTTAATAAAAACTGAATGACTGTATCTTCGACGTTTAGTTAAGTTTTTTCGACTTGACCTAGTCTAAAGAGGTTTGTTTTACGTCATTAAAGCTATGTGCTGGTATGTGTTCCTATTGCACAAGGTTGTGTATATTGTATCTAAACATGACCATTCCTCAAAATATATATCACATTGTCCTGTTTCGATTTGCATTAAACTGATTTAGAGTAGTCAGTGGCGTAGGTAGGATCCAGACAATGGCGGTGCCTCGGCATTATGGGGGGTACATCGTACTTGCTAGGTCAATGAAATGCAAATTCAACAAGAGTATGAGGAGGGGTTTTTAAGTATGCCTTTCACCTCTTTTGTTTTCCTTCTCTCCAGCCCCTTTCGTCAATCGATTTATGTGCACGTGCCCCCGTGCCCCCAGTAGCTACGTCACCGACAGCGGTAATGTGTTTTTATACTTTTAAAGTTCTTTTTCAACATTTTTCGATGCCTAGACATGTATATTGCAACGGGATATTACTACCAAGTAATGATACATGCTAACGTGGGATTAGACAGCTCATATTCGTATGAGTATCATATACATAATGACGAAATATGTCAACTTTAAAACAAACATATAAATCCAATATGAATCCAATATGGTAAAATACCATTTAAAGACGTGCTGTAAGAAGAACATGAAACATGACCACATGTCATTAAATTCATGACGTAAAATAATATTCTGTGGTTTCATTATATTTACATTATATATAATAATATGTTCTAAATTTTTTAAGACGAGTGGATGAATGCAGTAGCACTTTAACATGTTATAAACGACAGTGTATATCTTTAAAATCAAGGCATACTCACTGTGAAAAGAACATGAAGCTTTGTAAATACAATGTACTACTGTATTGCGAAGAAGAAAGGTTGAATCA
Organism: Mesocentrotus franciscanus; assembly: GCA_037976565.1. Taxonomy (NCBI): domain Eukaryota; kingdom Metazoa; phylum Echinodermata; class Echinoidea; order Camarodonta; family Strongylocentrotidae; genus Mesocentrotus; species Mesocentrotus franciscanus. The sequence goes on along the minus strand of CP137674.1, from coordinate 23,391,736 downwards.
GCCACATTTATTTACATTTGCTTTGATCAGAGAATCGCGAGAATATTAAAGTCAATATGTTGGGTCCCATCGCCTAGGAGTACGGTATAATCATACAGAGAATTTCACAAAGATACACTCAAAATGTAATCATTATATTAAAGCCATTAATTACTTACTCAACTAAGAGTCCCGAAGCAATGTCACAGCCTGTGTAGTACTTGTGAGTCGGTTCGGTGTTATCATGACAGAGTCAGGCGCCTAGAACTCATGTCTTTCGTGTGAAAGTTCATGAACACAGTAGGTCCAAGTACCGTACTTACATTGGTTTATCCATGCATCAGGCTACTCGACTATTTACTAATACACGGTCACGGTTCATTGTCTGTTCACCTGACGTCACAATGTAATTTTTTTCTTCTTCTTATTCTCAATAAGAAAAGAATTGCTGCCTCGTGAAAAAACACCTTCCAGCGTGGTACGGTACGTCACGGATAAGCCCTGTTTAAATTGAATGAATATTGAACGAATGGTACATTATTCAACTCATTACCGTGGGTGAAAAAATAAAAAATGATCCAAATGGAAATAGTTTTACTAAATTACAACATCAGAAATTATTACCTTTGAGCGTAATACCTTTTCTGAACCATCTCCCCTGCAGTAAATGCTACTTTCTTCGTCTTTTCCCATGTAAAAGCTGTCCCCCTTTTTCAGCGAAGATGACTATTGACATCACCTGATTGACAGGATGTTTGCTGTTGCCCTCAGTTTCTCTTATCATTTTTCCATATGAAAATTTGAAAATTAGTTGATACTCCCTCCCCCCGGCCTGCCATTCGCCGAAAATCGGTCTCTAACTCTTTCTCCCCCTCTCTCTCTCTCGATCTCTCTCCCTCTTTGTCCTTTCTGCTAAATTTCTAACTTCTGAATGCAAAACGAACGTAAAGACTTCCCAGAAATGTACTACAATTTCCAAACCCTGTGTGTGTGTATTGGGTTTTTACAGACGTGTATCAATCAGATATGATTATTTACGTCTGGGGACCGACCTTTAACGTCACCATCCGAAAGACGTGACTCAGTTTCGAACCTGCGTCCTCGGCTGAATCAGTTTGTAACTTCCACTGTAAGCTGGATTACAGGCGCACGCCACAACGCCTAGTTGATCTGTTCTATTGCCTATAATTTATAGACAAGTATATAAGTCGGGTTCGGACTACATAATATGTAATTTGCACTTTCGCACTTTTCAATTATTTTTAAGTGCCGTACAAAGTTTGAGATTAAAATTGCCAAAGGTGGACTTCTTGAAAGTCTCTTCGAAAATGTCACAGGCCGCTTGTTATGCCCCCTATACTGAAAAACAAACGTATACTTGTTACCAAGAGGAAATTATTCTGGAACCGCAAACCCAAAATCAGAGGACATCAAATGTGAGAAGAAAATGATTTCTTAACTGGAAGAGGAATAGAAAAGGAAAACATCTTCTTGCACCATTAACCTAATACAGCCAGCATTGAAATGTTAATCTTAATGACTTTGCAGCGAGAGTGCAGTGAAAACTGAGGGGGAAAACAAAATCACAGAAACAATTTGATCAAATTTTGAAGGAAAATGAACAAAATAATATTTGTTCAGTTTGGAATGATTATGTTGTTTAGATTAGAAGTGACATAGTCAAATGGTTTAAACACTTAGCTGATATACCCTACTCACTCTGACGGGGTCGACATCAGACCGACTATAGACCGAACAAAAAAAATACAGTCACATCATGCCACGATCCTGTCGACCTCGGCCAGATTAGAGTCGGTTTTGCGGTGCGACTGTGGTACTAAAATACGAAGGCCAAGGTTGGAGCCCAAGTAGACGTATGTCATAAATCAAGGGTACTTATAGTTATACACTATTGCCCATAAGGTTGAAATAAATTTTCCTTCCTCTTTTCATGAAGCGATTGTGAGAATTATGGTTTATACTGTCTTGATTGATAAAGTTTATATCTTCACAGAACTTTATTGAACATTCTCTTTGCTATTTTGATTGATCAATAAAGTTATGAGAAGATATTAAAGGTAATGTAAAGTTTTAGGAAATTTTGAAAATTGGATGGATAGTAATTCTTCAAAATTTTGATATAAATTAGATGCCTATATTTGGATGCCCCTGTTGATGTATTACAAGCAATACAAAATTTAGCCCCTAAAACACTCTTCTGCTTTCGAGAAATTGAATAATCAAAAATTTACCGGTGCTCCCGATAAATTTCAAATATTTCAAATAGCGCCTAAGGCCATTCCATGGTAGCTGCGACCATGACAATCTCAGAATATGCAGTTGTGATATATAATTTCCAAACGGGAATAGCAAATCGGTCGATTGTAGTCAAGAAACATTGTTTTAGAGCTAAAGTAATATCAGTCTTGAGAGGGAGCTATACAACATAAAGAGTTTATTATTTACAATTTCATCACTTTAGACTCGATTTCAACCGCGACAACGATCATTGAATATTGTAAAATCGCATATGCTTCCAATATGTTCATTTGAACCAAATTCATGACCCCATACCAAAACTTTGTATTACCTTTAAATTTATGTAACAAGAATAAAGTATCGAAAATAATATCGCTAGAATCTTTTAGATTCCTTACTGACCACATTGCGAGACAAACGAATATCACTAGCGATATTATTTTCGATACTACATCCGCAATGAGTAATATATTTAGCATTAAGAATAAAGTACTAGTATATTGTCACAATCATGTCATTAAGACTAGGTAATAAAAATTATTCCAACTCTATGGGCAACAGTGTATATTGCTTCTCTTAATCTCGTAGGATTTGAACGTCATGGAAAAAAGGGATAGGGAGAAAGAGAGAGAGAGAGAGACAGGAAAGAAAGAAAAAATCGGGTAGGGAGAAAGAGAAAAAGATTAAAAAGAAAGTCAGAGAGAGAGAGAGAGAGGTAGAGAGAATGAGAATTTGAGAGAGAGGTGACTTTTTATTCCAAAAATTCTCTAGGACAGGCAAGCAAAACAAAGCAAACAAGCAAGTAAACAAACAAACAAACAAACAATATAACAACTATACCGTCCTCACCCAAAAGGGGGAAAGGGAACACATTTGAGACTTATGTACTTCCAGAGGTACCCAGAGAAAGACCCAATCATCGTGGAAAGAAAGATGACTGAACATACTATCTTGTTTGTGGATCATTGTGGTATAGCGCCATCTCATGACGTGATCGTTTATCCAAGAACATCAAGAAAGTAAAAGCCATTATCAATTCTCAAAGTTTGAGTGATTTCTTTTATATTGAGGCTGCAAAACCATGCATTTCAACATTTTTGAGCTTTTCCATGATTCTTGCCAAATAATGAAACATATTTTTATGTATGTCACTATATGCCAAATAGGAGCCTATAGTTTTACTTGAGAAACGGTGCATAACCCCTTAATTAATTCCGATGATGAACTGCTTCATCCAATAAATAGGCCTATTTTATACATAACGGTGCAGGGGGTATGACCTTTCATAATTGGTAGACCCCGGAGACTGGACAAACAACTTTGCAGTATTGATCAATGGCATAACGCCTGCTAGCTGTGAACAAGGACAATTAACTCATGTTCTATTCATTCAGTAGCTTTAATTTGCTTATACAGAAAGAACTATGATGTTGATTGAAGAATTCTTACTTGCAGCCATTTTATATAGCCTCTTGCCCACCATCCGAGTTACGATGGGACTCCAAAAATGTATGTGCCACTGGAAGCAGCTAGAGAAAGAGAGAGCAAGTAAGGAAGAGAGAGGCAGACAGACAGATCGACACATAGTCAGACTGAGAGATCAAGAGAGATCGAGAGAGATCGAGAGAGAGAGAGGGGTGGATGTGAGAAAATTATGATAAAACTATTCCTCGATGTTATTGTTACATTCTCTCGATCACAACGTATTTTAAGGGCCGATATGCCACTTTGCTGAGTTTTGTTGTTGTTTTTGTCTCCCCCACCCCCGTAAATCTATATAAGGGGGGGGGGCGGTTGTAGCTAAGTAATTAATGACACATATATCTTACGAAATATTGCTCCTAGAGATGTTGGGTGGTCAGAAAATAGGGCTCAAGGTCAATTATTGCATAATTATATAGTGACGTCATCTGGCAGCTACCACTTTTCTTAGAAATCGATTGGAAGGCGCGGGCCTATCAGGACAATTACCCCCTTGACAATCCCCCCGGAAAATTACCCCCTAAGACAGTTACCCCCTCGGACATAATGTCTCCCCGATGACGATTCCCCGGCGGACAATTACCCCTATATATGGACAACAACAAAAAACGATGACAACTATATAGAACGAAGCGGGGAGCATAGAGATAAGAATAAAGTAGGTGTGCGAGGGGAGTGATATCAAGTCGCCGCTCAAGTCGCTATAGCCTAGTTCTAGTTATTTTATATTCATTCAAAGATATTTTCATTGCACGGTTGAATACATTAAACAAAAATAAGATAGAAAGAATGGAATTCCAAATATGCAATTGCATTGATATAGTATGTGGTGGCTCAAGATTTCTATAACTTTATAAAAACTATCGAATAATGCAAACTGTCATTCTGCACAATAAACCCATAAGACTCTGAAATGAGACTATATCCATCTCATCTCTCACTATTCACTATTGGACTCGACTCAGGCCAAGAGGCTTAGTCTAGTACCTCGAATTTGTGATAAATTTCGACAGTTTTAGTCAATTTCGTTTAATTTTGATTTGTAGGAGCGTGTGATCTAAAAACAATGGCTCGAATGTTGTCCAGAGATATAGCTGACATTGAGGTAAGTTGGCGCAGATTACTGTTTTCTAGTGTTTGTTTTGGTGCAGTGCAGTGGTTGGACTCTGGTGGTAAATTAGTAGAGTAGGGCTACGTCCTACGACGTCGCGTGGACTGTTGTGTTGACGTTGTTATATGACTGAACGTGTACGTGTGTACTGTGTGCTTGTCCGTGCCTAGACAGAAATAACCGTCTGGTATGGGTCATTCTTTAATAAAACTGACATTTGTTGACATTCCCATAGAGGCGGTCAGAGGAGCCAGATGCAATCTCAGCGGAACAACCGTCGATATCAGAGACTGAAGCTTTCGGTCTAGTCCGTGCCTAGACAGAAATAACCGTCTGGTATGGGTCATTCTTTAATAAAACTGACATTTGTTGACATTCCCCATACACAGACGGTACCCCGTACGCCTCACACCACCCAGAGAGATAGAGCCAATTCTGCAGCACTTTGGTGCAGCAAGTTTCTCCCCCGATTTTCTTTATTATCTAATTTTCTGATTTATAAATCAGATAGAAAAAAAACTGTCTATTTTTTTCCTATGTAGTATGTAGGTCTAGGCCTACAGTTATCAAAATTTTTATGACTTAGATCTATTTCCAAATGGAAAATTTACGGACTTACATGTACGTAGTCTATATGAGTTATTTAATTTTTATCTTAGAACCAAGGAAACAGTACGTTCATGCATTCGAACTGGTAATCTATGACATGACCCGGCCGATATATTTCCGGGTCAACCGACCAAAACAATGCCAATGGCCAATCAGAACACTCGGTTTGATATTGGGTTTATTAATATACAAATATCACTGGGTCAAGCCGGGCCGACTCGTACGTAGCTATTGGACGTTCGGAAAGAAAAAATGAATATTCATCAACTCAAACCAAGATGGCTGACAACAAATCATGTTGACTTCAAGACTTTCTCGGATTAATCATTAATTTAGGATCTAAATGAGCAAACTATCGTAAGTCAAAGTAGATATTTCTGTGTTATTTTTAATCTTAAATAATATTCAGTGTAATATTGCAGCCAAATTGGATATATGAAGACGTAAAGAGTGAAAAACTCATTGCATATCTCATTCATCGCGGTCCGGCCGAACCAAACCATTCCTCCCGTACAGTCCCCAATAGACGTTCTTCAGTCTATGTATAGAGGCGGTCAGAGGAGCCAGATGCAATCTCAGCGGAACAACCGTCGATATCAGAGACTGAAGCTTTCGGTCTAAATATCTATGGGATAGTGTGGGGAACGGATGGTTCAGTTCGGCCGGATTAATCCGAGAAAGTCTTGAAGTCAACATGATTTGTTGTCAACCATCTTGGTTTGAGTTTATGAATATTAATTTTTTCTTTTCGAATGTCCAATAGCTACGTACATGTACGAGTCTGCCCGGCTGGACCCAGTGATATTTGAATATTCTTATTTATATTTGAATATCAAACTGAGTGTTCTGATTGGCCATTGGCATTGTTTTGGTAAGTTGACCCGGAAATATATCGGCCGGGTCATGTCATAGATTACCAGTTCGAATGCATGAACGTACTGTTTCCTTGGTTCTGAGATAAAAAATGGATAACTCATATACAATGTACGTAAGTCCGTAAATTTCGCATTTGGAAATAGGTAATAAAACTTTGAGAACTGTACATACACAATAGGAGAACAAAAATACATAGTTTTTTTTCTATCTGATTTATAAATCAGAAAATTAGATCTAAAATAAAGAAAATCGTGGGAGAAAGTTTCGGGGTAAAAAGTGGGTCACAGTCGGCTCAATCTCTCCCCCCTGTGCGAGGCGTACTAATTACCGTCTGTGTATGGGGAATGTCAACAAATGTCAGTTTTATAAAAGAATGACCCATACCAGATGGGTTATTCCTGTCTAGATGATATTATGAATCATGATAATTGATATTGATATTGATATGACCTAGCCATAGTTGGCACCCATACCCGTGCAACCGCAACTACAGCATGAAGAGTGATGACTGATGTAAATAAAAACATAAAATGCTTTTGTAATCGCCGATTCCCTTACACGACGAATTTTGCACACTGGGCTGGCTGCGGAGTTCGCTCCGAGTGGATTCTTCTTTCCTTTCATACAAAGTCAAAGCACAATGAAATCGGTCAAGAATTTAATCCAAAATATGAAAATTTGATACTGGAGTGATGGTGATTTTTTTTCCTTCCACGTGTTCCTGACGATAATGAGCAAACAATGCGATTTACAATACAAAAACGCTGACCTCTCACGAGAGTTTGTTTTGTTGGTTCTGGCTGAAACTCAGATGCATGCAGTGTACTTGAAAAAAAGCTGTGTTTGTGTTGCCAATTTGATAGTTATTTAACGATAATAGCGATTAGTTTAGTTAATAAGGCGCACGCTTAAGAGAATTTAGCGAACTGTAGCTGTGACATATTCAAATAGATCTACATGTACATGTACCTGCGTGCTGATGACCGAATGCTAATGGGATATTTATTAGATTTCTGTAGTATTTTGTTGGTGGCAAAGTTTGACATTTATTTTAATTCTTTAAAAACTAAGAGAGATACTGTGTATGTACAAATTCATTAAAAAATTAGAATACACTGCATAAGAATTCTTAAATGTTTCTGAAGGATAGTTTGAAAAGGAACAAATATTTTCAAAAGTGAAATTAATAGGATCGTTGCAAAAGAATCTCTTGTTCTGTTTGGGCAACTACACAAACTTATCTGTTTTTTTATGTATTGAAGATTGGTTATAATGGCTAACATTTACAGCACGAAATTACATCATTTTTTAGGAACCACGGATTAGCCAATGGTTTGTACATTCTTCTTCTTCTTCCAGTATAGTACAGACCGCAATTGGCATATTATACAATGTACATGTAGTACCTTGTGCTTGTCAAGTGCCGAGTGTACAGTGCAAGTAAATAGGCTCTACAAGAATTCTATGTGCAATGATTGCAATCATTCATAATTTTTAACATACTTGCCTTCGGTATAGATGATTGCATAAAACATTTTTACTATCATCATTGTTCAGAATCTGTTGGCCCTGAATCCGACCGTACCATCCCATGCCAAGGTGGTTGTGACTAAAACTACCAAGGCAAACCGGAAGTACTGGAAGCGCAATGGACCAAAGTCATGTGCGGTAAGTACTGTAGGCCTATCGATAGTTCAGTGTGTATGTCTTTATGTTTGTTTTTATCCATTTTTATTTTTATTCTGTGATCGATCACCATGTACAAAGTATGATACAGTCCTCATGTTTTTCTTCCTATACACTTTTCTCCACTTGTGTGAATTGTGAAAAGTGCCTTCAGTCGTCTTGTAGTTCCTTGTGCCATGTACATACAGAGTATTACAGACTGAGTCATATGCAAAGGTAGAACAAGATAATAAACATAAATTTCATGGAGAAACTTCAGATAAACAACAACCTAAAGCTACTGTTCCATGCCATGAACATGTTTAACATTAAAAGGAATTTATATGTACACTGTAGGAGTAAAACTGAAAATTAGTGCAAAGTCGCCATTATAAACATTAACATTCCACTTACTTGTACAGTACATGTACTCTAATACCCTTTTCAAACTGGTTCTATCGGAGTCACACCGATGAAAATACCGATTGAATTTTCCTTATGTAAACAAAGGTGAAACCGCCGTTTTCCCCGCTGTCGCTTTCATACTGCCGGTGAAAAGTATTGCTTTATTATCAAAACTAAGGAATGATAAAACGAGATGTGAACAGTGACAGCTCTGCTTGCATAGGTTGTCCTCTTTATCCATCCATGCCCCAAAAATTGCTCGAAAGGTATTGATGGGGGTTAGTCACGCTGTAAATATTTGCCTTGTTTTTCATATAGTGCAATTGTACTATTGTAAAGAACAAATTCAGCACAAAACGACAGTGTGACCCACATGTACTTTTAGTTTTTATTGACTTTGCTGATCAATAGTAAAAACATTGGAAGTGTATTGACCTTTCCTAGTTTCCTAGGAGTATGGAGGGATGCTGATTGAAAATGTGCTCTTTTTTGTGTGCAAAGTTTCTTATATCAGGGCAAAGAGATATCACAACACTCCCAGTCCCTAAAAGTCATTTCTCTTTCCTTTTCTTTCTCTCTCTCTCTCTCTCTCTCTCTCTTTCTCTCTCTCTCTCTCTCTCCTTGTCATCTTCCTTTTAATACATGTAAGTAGATCTACATCATACATGTATCTCAATTCTTTTCTTCAGTGTACACCTGTAGATAAAGCTGTTTAGTATATACGGGGTATTTCACTACTTCCACGAAAGTCATACAGAAGAGAAGGAGAATAATTTCAAAGGACGAGCAGAATAACTCTTTATTTATGTTTTTAATACAGCGCCTACTTTTCAGCCATATACATGTAGCAAATTATGCAATCCATATTGTGTTTATGACATCACACTTTATAACTCATTGGTAAGAGATTTTCTTTGTTTACAAGGCTCTTAAGTCTTATCTCAGTTTACTACTTAAGGCTCTTTTTTAATTCATTGGGGCTATTTATCCTCGGCCACATGATCCCGATTCACTCCCCTTCCCCACCCCCCTCCAATACACACACTAAAGTGGCACATCTGATGGGCTTAATTATGAGTTGTACAGAAAAAGAAAATAAGTTTTACCTGGAAACTGAGCTAGGAAACCTGTAGAAGTACCGGTAGGTCACAGTGAAGTGCGTGAACTTGACCTGCTGACCTGCTGACCCCAATCACTGAGCTGTGGTAGTAGAAGGGAAATGAAACCTGGCTGTACAAGTAGAACTACAAGAAAAAGGGAAGATAAATATAGTGAAGAGAGAGAGAGAGATTTATAAGGATTCAGCCCATGTAGGCCTGGCCTTAACAAAAACAACAACAAGAACAAAAAGGGAAAGAAAAGGGGTGGGAAGGAAAGGCAATGCAGTTTTGGATGAAAAAGAAGGTATAGATAATTATTAATTATTAATTATTAGTCAATGGTCTGAGTAGAAATTAGAAGTAAGGTGACCCTAAGCATTAAGATGTGGTTTTCGAAGGGAGTTGGAACGTGACCCTAATCATTTTATAGATGTGGTTTTCGAAGGGAGTTGGAACATACAGTGCACTGTACTAGAAGAGAGAAAGAGTTTTAGAAGGACCAAATTTGAAGCACCATTGAGATAGAGAAAGATGTAGGCCTAATTGATGATGAGCGGAAAGAAAAACAAAACCTGAGAAATTAAAACTTGCCTGACCCCATTAATTTTGCTGTGGTTGTAGAAAAGGAAGTGAAACTTGTACTTGATGAGAAAATGCCATTTGCATGTGGGAGGAATAAATTTGAAACACCATGACGAGAGAGAGAGAGACAGAGAAAGATGAACAGACAGACGGAAAGAGTGAGAGAGAAAGAGCCAGAGTTTACAAGAAATAATTCAGCCGATGTAACTGTCAAGTGGAAAGAAGAAGGAAAGGGTGATGAATGCTGTATAGATAAAAGGAATAGAAAGAAAGACAGGAGGAAAGAAAGAAGAAAAAAATTGACATCATGACCTCAAACCTTTACGTGGTAGTTAGAATGAAGATGAAACTTGTTCTTGAAGAGAGAAAGGGCTTTACTTGTACATGTAGAAGGAATAAGTTCAAAACACCAGGTGAGGAGAGAGAGAATTGAGAGCAAGACTTTGCAAGAAATCAATATCTAGTCTGCGTACATGTATACTGTGCATCGTTGGAATGGAATAAGAGAGAAAAAGGAATCCTGATTGGAATAAAATGGTTTTTGAGAGGCTATTTTGCAATGGTCAGACAAAAATATGAAATATGGTTAGCACATGTAATAGAAATGTGTAGGGTTGTGTTAGATAGAGGCTTAAAGAAGAAGAGCACCCTGATATTAAGTTGGTTTTAAGAGAAGCAGAAAACTGAGAGAAACAGGTCAGTGAATGTTTGCGTAAAAATAAGAAAGCTCTGAAGTAAGGTGTGATCAATCATTTACAAATTGGCAACTCTGTGATGTACAATGTATCTTGCGAGCTCCCCTCCCATTTGCCCTACAGGTACTAAAACCCTGTCTACATGTATATTAAAACCAACTTAATGGCCCGAATTCACAAAGGAAGTTTGTCGTCAAACCTAGGTTTATGTGCGTCATATGACGCGTTTCGATGCGTTTCGGACCAAGGTTCAGACAAACCTTGGTACATGTAGGTTTGTCGACAAACCTCCTTTGTGAATTCGGGCCATAGTCAGGGTGGACTTCCCCTTTAAGGTCATATTTCTTTCAAACATGCATAAATTTGGGATTGCAAGCAAATTCCAATGAAGTTCCCACTGATGTAATGTACATACTGATGAAAATTCAATATTTAGTGTGTGTACTAGATGTTTGCAATAGAGGATTCCACATTTTTGTGCAGTTTGCATGGTAATTTATTCCAGAATCCAAGATGGAATTTCACCAGCTGCCAGCACCATTCATTATTTGTGATTGAATTACATACAGGGGTTTATGACAATCTGGCAATACAATTTGTGTTTGTTGTTGGATTCCCACAAAAAACCCTATTTTAAGCAAAATGATGTATAAGGAACATTGGCTGGAGGGGGGTGGATGGGCACTTGATTAATTCAGGGTTATTTGTTTTGCAACATACATGTACACCACTCCCACAAGAAAAGGAATTACAGTTGACAGCTGAATTATTCATACCCCTCGTAAATTTGATGTTTTTTGCTTTTTCATAACTCAAGAATGAAAGGTGGATTGGTTGAATTAGGGCTTTTAAATACTTTTAGATGTAATCTTTAATATATATGTCACATTCTCCAGAAACATAAATTGGGATAAATCATTTTTTCACATACTTAAAAGATGACAAAACTTGGTAAAGGTATGAATAATTTAGTTGTTAACTACATGTATGAACCACATTGTGATTTCTTTATAGGCCTTTAAAACAGATCTTTATATGTACATGTAGATAATAATGACAGCTACATGTATGTGTATGTGTATGTGTCTTGGGGTACACCTTAAACTGATATGGAAATACTACATGTACCTGTATGAAGTGATTTTTTCTTTCTTTTCTCTAATTTTTATCAAAAAAGCATTTTGAGTTGTACTTGTCCCATTGCTACCCTTTATTTTACATTTAGGAGAAAAACGCATTGTAGCATATTACTTGGCATACCTACGTGTACACTCTATTTGCACTACCTTTTGTGGAGATAGGTGATGGTAGAATAGATACGGTAACAATTGAAAATCCAATCAATCCCGAATTTGTCAAGGTTTTGTCTATTTGTCATAAACCACCTGTAGGGTGACATACATGTACATGTATAACTCATTTCAAGAGCCCTTTCTGGATGATATTCATGGATATGCATGGATATGCCCATCCATCATTGGATATCCTCCTATAGATAGGGAAATTCTATTTACATGTACATGTACATGTACATGTATGTAGGAATGAATAGTTAGCAATTAGAGAAACAGCCATTAGAGGAATACTATTTTCCAAAAACTGAGCTATTTCTTGTAGAAGAAGGGATTCACTTTGTTAAATAATGGGTAGTGCTCTAATCAGTCCCTTATATAATTGACGGAGAAAAAAAAACTTTGTTCAATTGTCAGTGAACAGCATGTTCCGAAAGCCCATTTTTCTCCAAAAGCCCTACTCTTATGCCTCTGCCGAGTCCGCCACTAAAGATGGTGCCGGAGGCATTATTTTTTAATGTCTATATATCTAAGTATCTTCTCCCGTTTCAGAGGTTGATTGCAACATCTCTTCATTTCACTCTATCTTCTGCCATTCTGGTGCATTCTTGCAGTTTTAGTCCACTCAAGTTCTTGACATTCTCTTCCCAGTTGATTCTGGGTCTCCCTCTCGGTCTAGTTCCTTCCACTCTTCCCTCCAACACATCCTTTAAGAGGCTTTGGTGCCTTTTAACATGACCAAAGTATTTGACTTAACTAATCCTACCAGTGCAATTTGTTTACGCCCTGCCATGTGCAATATCTCTTTGTTGGTTTTCATCATTCTTCTGTAAATCACATGTCAAAAGATGTTATTCTATTTTCCATGGCCTTGCTTATTGTCCATGTTCAATTCTGCTCCATACAATAGGACAGACCATACATGTACACAACAGTTTACTAGTCTTAACCTAAGCACAAATTTCACCTTTCTATCTGTGAATAAGTCTGTCATTGCCAGAAATGTATTCTGAGCAATTTCTATTCTTCTTTTTATTTCTGCTTCGCATCTGGCATCATCTGTGATATTTTGTCCTAAGTAGATGTAATTAATGACCTGCTCAATGATATGTCCATCGAGTTTCAAGCAGATTCTAGGCTTATTCTCTGTTCTACTAAAAATCATAGACTTCAAGTTTTCTTGACATTTATACGTAGACCAAACTCTTCACTTTTGACTTTTACAATATCCAATACATTGGCACAAATATGGACTTTTTCAGATCTTCAGGAATATGACCTGTATTGTATATCATTTGGCAAATACTAGTCAAATGTTCAATCCCAAATTCTTTTAAGGCCATAAGTTCTTCCCGTGTTATCTCATCTGGGCCTTCAGATTTAGAAGCTCCCAGTGAATGCAGAGCTTGTTTAACTTCTGATTCAAGTATACTTGGACCCTCGTTGTCAGTGATTGGAAGTCCTTTGTCATCATCAAATATGTCTTGGATATATTCTTTCCATCTTTGTTTAATATCTTCCTTTTCAAAGAGGGAAGATGTTCCATCTTTGTTCTTGATACATCCGCTTGCTGTCTTGTTTTTCTTCTTCTTAAAATGCTTGATTTCACTGTGCATTTCATTTGTTTGGTTTGTCTTGGAGAAATGCTCAATTCTAACACATTTTTTAGTTAGCCATTCTTCTTTTGCTCTTTTACATTCATTATCAATTTCCTTGTTGATGTCTCTGTATGATTTGGAGTTTCTGACTTGCTTTTGCCTCTCCTGCATCAAGTTCAGAATCTTTTCTGTCATCCATGGTTGTTTTGCTGGTTTCTTTTTAGTTGGTAGTGTCTTATTTCCATGCTGAATGCTTTTTTTCAAGCATTTCCATTCCATTTTCTAGTTTCTCAATGTCATTTACTTCATTATTTGTTTGTTCTATTTCTTCTGTGACTAGACAATTATACCTATTTTTAACTTCCATAAGGTATTTTTCTGCTATGTCTGTTTTATTTAGAGCTGTGACATCTGGAAGAGGGTTTCTTTTTCTTCTGGGGAGTGTATTATTTAGCTTTATTTTTACTTCTGCAATCACCGGGTTGTGATCAGACCTGTATGTCAGCCCCTGGGCATGTCTTTACCTGCTTGATACAATTCTTGAACCTATTCTTTATTAAAATGTAGTCGATCTGATTTCTCTTTACATGTGTAGGTTCTTCTTTTATGTTGTTGGTAAAAGGTGTTGGTTATCACTAGATCATATTCCTTACAGAAGAACAAGTCGTTCACCCCGTTCATTACGATGGCCTAGTCCATATTGTCCAACAATCTTTCCTTCCTTACCTTCTCCGACTTTAGCATTCCAATCACCTATCACGATAACAACTTCTGTTGATTTACAATGCTTTAGCATTTCATCTATTTGATCGTAATATTTTTCTACTTGTTCATCACTGTAATCACTGGTTGGGGCATACACTTGAATTACTGCAAGGTTAAATGGTTTAGCTTTCAGCTTCATTAACATCATTCTCTCATTTAATGTCCAGTAACCTAGAATGTTTTTCTTGAGATTTTTCTTGATTAACATTCCAACACCATGTTGGTGTTTTTCTCCTCCAGAGTATATGAAGGAGTAATCATCTCTCTTCACGCATCCATTATCAGTCCACCTAGTTTAAAATTACGCAATACCTATAATATCTAGCTTCATCCTATTAGCCTCTTGAATGAGGTTATCTAATTTCCCTGCCTTATACAACGTCCTAACATTCCATGTTGCAATGCGCAGTCGCTTTCCTCTTGTTTTCAGGGACAGAGCATCACAGCCTAATCTTCCCGAAGGCTTTGAACTAAGGTTGGTCATTCTAATGTACCTTATTTGCAAAAGGCAGCAACTCTTCCTGAAGGTTATTTACAGCAGGACTAACAGTTCGGGGACCAGTCAGGCTTGCATCTCTCTTTCCTTTCTGTTTGTACTTATTCATGATTGATGTTGCAGACAATGGTAATATAAATATACATGGTGAGGTACCAAACTCTTCCATGGTAGCTGGCCGTTGGCTCCATGTGAGCTCATCCGCCCTTAAGTTCTAGATGTTATAGATCTGTAGGAGGCTACACACCCTATTTCATTCGGGTGATGGTTCAGTTGAGCTGTCACGAGCATGAAGAGAATGGCATGATGACACATAGCAAGCACCTTAAACTACGAACTAGCCCTACCGGGGGAAAAAAAGGTGCCTGATCTTGCTGCACCGTTCTCCCGCAATTTAAGATACAAGACCAGCTAGAACATCATTCACAGGTGCTCTAGTAAGACAGGTTAAATACCCTACGTACTAGTTACATCTAGCCATGCATCATCCAACCTGATCTCCCATAACTCTCGAGGCATCTACAACTATCCATCACCCTTCACATCGCTGGCTATACTGTCTACGGCATTACAGTAGCAATTGTGAGACAAGAAGTACTAAAAATTGGCCAGACCAAGTTTTTAAATGTACATGATCTTTTTGCTTATAAAGAAACTTAAGAATGCACCAAAAATAAGTAATGCATACTAATGATATTGACTAAATCCTATCTATATCACATTTTCATTTTCAGTTGAATACCTGGAATCATATTTAGGTTCAAGTATGTAACCATGCATAGACTGAACATTGATATGATTATCCGTACTCTTTCTTACTATAAGCATCATCTATAGGTTGTTTCTCTGTATTAACTGTAGACATGCGGTGACCTTGACAATAACTTTGATGATGTGAAGCACACCACACTGAGCGAGAGGGCGGCAATGCGGGAGGCGGCCCGATGCCTGAAATGTGCCGACGCCCCTTGTCAGAAGAGCTGCCCCACCCAGCTAGACATCAAGGCATTCATCACAAGCATCGCAAACAGGGTATGCTCACATTTAACTCAGTTTGGTGTAGTTACAATATACTAGTCAGATCAATCAGAGATGAGGCATTTTTTAGGTTGTACGATGCCGGCATGCATGGATGTGACAATTTGTCCACTTTCAGTTTAATACACTTGCCGAGTTTCCTACTTCAATCCTGGACCTAAGTCACCTAACACTATATCTTTACCTAACCTAACCCGACCCTAATCCTGTATAATTATGGGAACTTGGGAAGAAGTGATATTTGCAATAAATTTGGGTCAGTACCAACTCTTTAATATAATAAGATAGGGCTTTTTATATTTAATTTAATTAAATATAATGGAATGGAAGTTCCGGCATGCCGGCATGCATGGATGTGACAATTTGTCCACTGTCAGTTGAATACACTTGCCAAGTTCCTAACTTCAATTCAATACCAGACACAGAACCCTTATCTTGTATTATTGGAAAGATGTGATATTGCAATAAATTTTGATCAGTACCAACTCTTCAATATAAGAAAGGGCTTTTTGCATTTAATTGAATATAATTTAATGGAAGTGTCCCAGTATAGTGGTCCAATCGCTTGATTTTCAGTCAAAAGATTGAATTCATGTCAAGTATCTTTCCATATGTATAAAAATATTTTATAGTTATGTATTATTGTATCTAATGTTACGTGCATTGAAGTGTATTATGTAATGCACTATATACATGTACATGTATATGTAACATGTTATTATTTTTATATAACTAATTGTAATAATAGAATTTTCCTCTTTCAACACCCTGCACAACAATTTCCAGAACTACTACGGTGCCTCCAAGGCCATCTTCTCAGACAACCCCTTAGGTCTGACCTGCGGCATGGTGTGTCCCACCAGTGACCTTTGTGTCGGTGGCTGCAACCTCTACGCCTCGGAGGAGGGACCTATCAACATTGGTGGTCTTCAGCAGTTTGCAACAGAGGTGAGATGTGCTCTAAGGGAATGGAGGAATGTGATTGTATGGTTTTGTTGCCTTTTTTACGAAATAGATGGAGACCCATCAACATGTAATTTCTACAATGGATGCAATAAAGGGACTTTAGGAAGTGAATTCTCATTTTTATTTCCTTTCTGTAAAATATAGGCATTTTTTATGTGAGAATAAGTTGCACAAAAGCCAGTCATCTCATTTTCATTACGGTACTCAGAATTTGTCTTTAGCCATTAGAAATTGTGACTTAGCAGCAATACCCAGCATTGTTTGTGACAATGATGGTACTCTTTTAAAAGATGATGAAACATAGATCCAAGCATTTGTATAAATGAAGTAAGGCTGACTGAGATGCATTCATTGAACTTCAAACCAGTCAGATCCAGCATATGTTTGATCAATTATTGTTTCCCGGACTTTAATTTTATCATAGCCAATATATTTGAAAGTGTCTGTAAGAACTGTCTATAAGATATGTGTAATCTTTGTAACAATTACTCCACTAGATCTTCAAGGAGATGAAGATACCTCAGATACGGGATCCCAGCCTACCGTCTCATGATGACCTTCCAGAGAGCTACCACTCCAAGGTGGCCCTGATCGGTTGTGGTCCTGCCAGCATCAGCTGTGCCACCTTCCTGGCCCGTCTAGGGTACACAAACCTGACCGTCTTTGAGAAGGAGGAGTACATCGGCGGGTTGAGCTCTGCGGAGATTCCGCAGTTCAGGCTGCCCTACGAGGTGGTGTCCTTTGAGGTGGACCAGATGAAGGATCTAGGAGTCAAAGTAAGTAATGTCTGCTACATATGTCTTAACCCATTACTGATGGGAACTGGGTGGTTCCTGTATTAAGCTGATGGCAATGAGAAAATCAGTAGTCAACGGGTTAAAGGCACCTTGAGGTGACTTGGTGCTCACAGTTACGTCACAGGTTTTTAACAAGTACTACCCCACAAACCTATTTTGAGATGATGCTTGGGCATGCCTGATACAATTACCATATTATATGTTTGTAAATTCTTCTGCTGTTGCATTTCTTCTCTTATCTTATCTTTAGATTTCTTTTATTTCACCTAAATGCATCTATCTAAATTACCTATTCTCAGTCATTTAAAGATTTTTATCTGATTGATGAAGTTTAACTAATCTTTCTAATACACCATGTACTTTATGTCAAAATAGCAAGTCACACTTTTGTTTGATAGTAGATCTCTTCCCCTGATTTGTTGAGAAGATTGCCTATTCCTCAAAGCGTACTTTCATTTTGTGTTTTGATAACATTACACTTTTCTTTAATTTTCTACCACAGGTTGAGCTGAAGAAGGGTCTTGGTATGAACGGCATGACATTGGAATCTCTCAGGAGTTCCGGGCACGAGGCCGTCTTTGTAGGACTCGGCCTTCCTGAGGCAAAGAGGGCACCTATCTTCCAGGATCTGACAGTGGAACAGGGCTTTTACACATCCAAGGATTACTTACCACAGGTGTCCCTGGCAAGCAAAGCAGGTATGATAGACATCAAGGGTTAGTTTGGGCCATAGTGGGTCAAAGTGTTTAGCTATTTTCTCCTGTAGGCTCGAGAGAATGTACATTATAATTAATTCTCTACCTTAAAGGGCCTCCTGTAAAGGTCTCCATAGCCAGTAAAACAGACCTGAGGTGGGATAAGATAGTATTTTGATAGGCTGAAGAGAGTTATTAATGAGCTGAGGACAATAGTGCTGACTCTGTAACATCTCCTAGCCTACACACATCTTCCAGACTCTTGCACCCAAGAAGATCTTGTAGCACTGACCCCCTGCACGATGCAATGCATCCAACACTGGATTAGGACAATCTAATCAAGAGTGAACGTTGTGGTGTAGTGACTCGAGAAGAAGAAGAAGTGCTGGAAATAAAATGTCACTAAAATAGCCCTCCAATTATAGGCTTATGTGACCTATTCCAATCACAAATTTTGCTAAATTCCATCAAAACCTTGTAGACACCAGTATAACAATGCTATTAGTGTATTCATTGTTACCTAGAGACTGATTCCGTGCTTGATATTTTGATGCAGCTTTGGGGATTCTCATGTTGTAAACCATTGTTTGTTTTGTTTTTCTAAATCTATGGGCATGACTTCTTTGAAGCTCTTTGTAGTATGTCAGATGACATCATTTTAATATTCGCCAATAAATTTTATTTTACTTTTGTATTATTCAAGGTATGTGTGCCTGCAAGACATCTCTACCCAAGCTCCATGGCAGTGTGATAGTTCTAGGAGCTGGGGACACGGCCTTTGACTGCGCCACATCGGCCGTCCGCTGCGGGGCTAAACGGGTCTTCATCGTCTTCCGTAAGGGCTTCACAACCATCCGGGCTGTACCTGAAGAGGTAATGTCTAAACCAGATTTTGCATTTCACATTTCTTTTCTATTTTATGTAGATTGTTATCATCATCATCATCATCATCATCATCATCATCATCATCATCATCATCATCATCATCATCATCATCATCATCATCATCATCATCATCATCATCATCATCATCACCACCACCACCACCACCACCACCACCACCACCATCATTATTAGTAGTAGTTTAATTATTATGAATATCACTTTTATTATCATTATTATGATTGCCATCGTCATCTTCATTATTAGCTATGTTGGTGCATATAAAATTGTAATCTGACTTCTGATAAGTGATATTGACCATCACTTACCTGAGTATAAAGTGAGTAAGTGGTATTATTATATTATATAGCCTAATCGAATCAGTCGAGGCATGTGTCTACAGCCACAGGCATTCTGTAATAAAAATAATTCAACATGAAATGCTGTGGCTACCCGCAATTTCTTTGTTATTATCGTTATATTTGCATATAGAAAGATTTACAACAATTACAGTCAAAAGAAATGTAAATATTAGCCTGGTACTGACAGAACATGACAAGAGCAAAAGCTTGATGTACTCAAAAACGTTCATCATTTCATCGTCTGTCTGTGTCAATATATGGGAGAAGATTGGTTGCTTTTGAATATAAACTTTTGAGGTTTGCCACATGCACATGTGTGAAATGCAAACATGTGATAGTTAAACAGCAAGTAGTGCAAAAAACACAAATATTAAAGATAAAGTAGAGTACAGGGGTGTTTCACAAATATCCTGAGTCGAACTTAACTCTAAGTTGGACTTGAACATTATGGAGAGCCATTTGTAGCCTTAAAATAAAATATATTCAAAAGCAAAAATTCAAGTAATTTAGACTTTTCATAAATTCCACATCAAGAACATGAAATCTCCTTGATAATAGAAAATATGAATGATTTGAGTCAACCTTTTATGCCTTTTTAAATAACTTTTACAAAATATTTTCAAAGATGAAAACGGCTTTCCATAATTGTTAAGTCCAACTTAGAGTTAAGTTCGACTTAGGATCTTTGTGAAACACCTCCCTGGTCATGCAATTGCAATGTGAAAGAAACTGTCTGGAAGTGAATGGAAAAGGTTGATCATGCAGAGATGCCAACCAGTATGATTAAATCGTATTTAGTACGTTATTAAGAGTGAAATAGGATAATACGATAATCACCTCTAAAAATACGATTTTTTTTTTTTTTTTTTTTTTTTTTTAATCTTTCAAAAAAAAGAAGATAAAAAACCTATAAAACCCCATAAAGATCCATAAAAACCGCGGAATCGCATAGAAAAATGTACAAGTAAACCACTGCAACCCCAACAAAAAATTTGCTTTACAATTTTCTCATTAAATTTTAATGACAGAGCAAACATTTTGCTTGACCGTTCTTACCAGTAAAACATTTTTCTGAAATTTTACTGGCCCGGGGCTAACGGGCCTGTGGTAGTGCCGACTTTTCGTGAAAATCTGATTTTTTAGGATATTCAGTCTGCTTTTTTGTGTCAAGAGGTTGGCATCTCTGATCATGTAGCACATGAGTATTGGTGCTTAGCCTTAGTGTGAGGTTTTACAATCATCAAAATGATAAGAAATTTGCCCAGTCTTGCGAAAGGTCACATGAACTGTACAAAGAGATGTGTATATGGGATTACACAAACATGTGGCATGAAGTATGGTCCACACACTTGAGCTCTTTCTTGTCATATTTCAAACATTTCTTCTATGATTTTCTTCAACACTAACGTAAAAAGAATGAAAAAGCTCACAAATAATACCTTTCCCAGATCTCAAACTTCCCTTTAAATGAGCTGAACAAATTATTATGAACCGACACAGACCCTGAGAAGAATAATATCAGGTAGACAGAAAGGAATTAAATTGCTAGTTTCACATTATACAAACAATCTGTTAAACTTGATAGGATTTGAAATTTGTAAAGCCTCAAATACTGAACAATGGAAAGAATCAAATTTGCTATTGTAAGCCTCAAATACTGAACAATGGAAATAGTCAAATTTGCACAGTCCTGCCCACTATTGCTGCCATTGTAAACAGAAAGTCCAAAGACCATGTACAATTGAGCATGAAAGGTAATATTTGTAAAGGATAAGCACAGATTGTACTCTGAGATTTGTTTACTATACAGAGATATCTCTTCAATTCATGATGGCCAATTTGACAAAATTTGAAGAAAAAAATTACAAAAGAACTTACCGGTACAGTAAAAGAATAAATTAATTTTCTGTAGCTTATCTTTATTGTACATGTAGGTGTATAAAAAATGTATGGTTAATATAAAAATGGCCATGTATAATTCATCCCAGATGTAATTTACAGATAACTATTCAAGAATGATAAGATGTATTATTTTGTTAGTCATATTGGTCTTTTAAACCCCATAAGAATTTGGGTTACATGTACCAGTAGTTTAATGGGAGCAGTGGAACACAGCACTTAATCCTAATAGCTTTGATACATGTCATTATTGGTGCTAATAAAATTGGATTGTTTTGGTGATTAAAACACCAAGGACCACACTAGACCACAAAACCTCTACAATGTTCTCCATGTGGGAGTTGGGGTTAGGTTTAATCAAACAGTTGTTAACAAAGACCTTACATTCAATTCTGTGCTCAATTCAAACAACACACAATCGATCCACATTCAAGAACAATTGAAGACCCTTCTTTTTTCTACATGTTCTGATGTTATTTATATTTTGAGTGATATGAAACTTCTTTGTTTATAGCAAAGTTTACATATTATCACTAGTATTATCGTTATTATATTCCCAAGTGGCTGAATTTTGTACTCATAAAAATAGCTTCATGTTCTTGATTTTACTAATGAGCTGTTTTCTAAATATTTCCAATTCTGTTGAAAAAAGTATTATTTCTTTATTGCATCCAAAACTTAAGATTGGATTCAAAAATCAAATAGAAATACAAACAGATACATAAAATTGGTAGAAAAGGTTGAATAGACATTTTTGGCTTGCACCCAGTAGATAAAGATCACATGCTCAATCTTGTAAATGAAAACAAGTCAGAAAACATGTGAAATCAGTGGGATTTGAACCTTCCATCTACTACTTACTGGGCAGCACTGGCCATCACTGGTCCATAGCATAGTCACGATGGCATGCAAGCAGTAGATGGCAGGTTCAAATCTCGCTGGTTCCAAGATTTTTTACTGACTTATTTTCAATTACAAGATCGAGCATGTGATCTATATCTACTAGGTGCAAGCCAAAAATTTCTGTACAACAATTGAAACTTTTCACAGGAAGAATAACATTAGATGGTAGAAATAATTTACACACACACAAACAAAAAGTGGTCTTTCATTTATATCATCCTCACATTTTTGTTAAAGATGGACGTCGCTCGGGAGGAGCGCTGTGAGTTCATGCCTTTCCTCTCACCTCGTAAGGTGATCCTCAAGGGAGGGCGCATCGCAGCCCTGGAGCTGTGTCGTACAGAGCAGGATGATGACGATAACTGGATAGAGGATGAGGAGCAGACTACACGCCTCAAGGCCGACTTCATCATCTCGGCCTTTGGCTCTACCTTGCTCAATGAGGAAGGTTGGTTGATGGATGTACATGTAGTCTTAAAGTGGTTGTTCAAAGTATTCACTTATTGTAATGCTACAGTGTTTTATTGTGCATATAGTTTGTAATATATTGTGATGTACATGTACATGATGTTTGAGAATTACTTTACCTACATGTAGCTGCTGAGAAAGCATGTCTATGCTTGTAAGTAAGCAACCAAAGGACCGACGGCTGTAAGTCCTCTCTAAGGGACTTGGTAATGAGGGTTAAAGCCTTACCAAAGGGCACGAGCGCAATGACTTGGTTTCGAACCAGGAACCTCCTATTTACAAGACTATTGCTCTACCACTGAGCCATCGGGTCTCCTAGTTTTTACATGCTAAGTGAAATGAAAATATCTATTCATGTGTGTACTGAGTATGTATTTGTAAAGTCTGTAGAGATACAGACCTGGTGCTCTACATTTATAATACGGGTACAAGATTTTTTCATGATGGTGATATCCTAATTCATATGTTTTTAAATATATCTCCAAAATATTATTGGATATCATGCCGGTTATGATGAAGTTTTGTCTCCATAGCATAATGAACAGAGGAAATTTCTAAGATGTGGTCTTTATTTCAATTGGTGGTCTTTCTGTATAGATGGTCAATAGAGTTTAACTAAATTCATGATTGCTCTTTTTTGTGACCTCAATTTCAATATCTAGTCAAGACGGCTCTATCTCCAATCACGTTCAATAAATGGGGTCTACCCGAGGTGTCCACAGACACCATGCAGATGAGTGAGCCGTGGGCATTCTGCGGAGGAGACTTGGGAGGAGTTGCCCAGACAACCGTGGAATCGGTCAACGATGGCAAGACAGCAGCCTGGTTCATGCACAAATATCTACAGGTGATTGTTAAACCTCTTGTCCTGACACTGTGTAGATTATGCTCATGTTATGTAGTTTACAGGGACACAGTCTTAGACGGGTTATCTCCTTAGAGACAATGAACTTATTACATAAGATTGTGTGAATTGTGTAATCTCTTATTTGCTGAATTCTATGTAGGGTTAAAATGCAGCGATGAACCCATGTATATTGTTTAGTAGTAGAAAAATATAATGTTACCTTTCATTGGTTATGATAAATAAAAAGGAAATACAAGTGAAAACATCTCTTATTATGACTTAAATTTTCATGCTTCATGTAAAGACATTATTTTCCTTTGGGAAGATATGTATACATGAATTTTCTCTTGAAAAAGACACAAATTAGTGTAATTATCAATCAAGTTCATTGCTTTGATATCTTTTACTCATCAGTCTCTTCATGGTATACCGGTCCCAAGCACCCCCGCCCTGCCCAAGTTTTGCACCCCTATTGACCTGGTAGACGTCAGTGTGGACATCTGCGGTCTCAAGTTTCCCAACCCGTATGGGTTGGCCAGCGCCCCTCCTACCACCTCGGCGCCCATGATCAGACGTGCCTTTGAGGCTGGCTGGGGCTACGCCGTCACCAAGACATACTCATTGGATAAGGTCAGTGTGTCCTGTCTCGGGTCCTGTCTTCTCTGTAGGTGTTTTTGATATATGAAAGACTACCTCAGCCTTTATAACTCGTTCTGTATATGCCAGTCATACTATGATACCGACACCAGACCAATGAAAGACCAAACTTAAAACCATGTTACACCTAATAACCATGAGTTGGTCAATTTGGCAGTGGTATGTAGTTGATTTGGAGTCAGTTTAACAGTGTGATTGAGGTATTTCCAAGTTCACTTGTCTGCACATTTACTGGTGTGCCTATTTTGCCAGTTGGCAAGGCCAGTGGTTAACAATTAGTAATAAATATGAATAGGACTGCATTGTACAAGACTGTATGTACATGAGAAAAGTGTCTAAAAAGGACTAAACAGCAAAACTTGGATAATTTTTCGATTTCATTACCATCGTCTGGAACTGAAATACATTAATAAATGTGCTGTTTTTATAAAGTATTGAGGTTTGACATCAAGTGTCAAGTGTCATCAAGTGAAAATGTCTTGTTATTAAAAGGAACAAAAAAATCTTTATCACCTTCATATAGAAAGTATAGTAAATATGTACATAATTTGAAAGCTCGTTTTAAAATTATGTTTTTAAACAACAATTTTTCACGGAGGGTCATTAGTTTTAAATTCTGTTATAAATGCTGGCAGACAAATTGTACACCTGCTTTTGTCAATGAATATTATTAAATATGAATTCTATGTTACTCTAACATAATGGAATTTTAAGCAGGTGGACTCACTGAGAAAGTCGACCTTTCTCTCACTTTTTTTTCTATATTTCATCAGGACTTTGTAACTAACGTCTCGCCTCGCATCGTCCGCGGGACCACATCCGGGAACATCTACGGCCCCGGGCAGGGCTCCTTCCTCAACATCGAGCTCATCAGCGAGAAGACCGCCGCTTACTGGTGCAAGATCGTGACGGAGCTCAAGAGGGACTTCCCCGATCGCATCATCATAGCGAGTATCATGTGTAGCTTCAACAAGGATGACTGGACCAAGCTGGCCAAGATGTCGGAGGTGTGTGCTCCTTATTTAAGTTTATGAAGAGAACTGATCCATGCTCCCTAGGTTAAAGTGGTCCTTTTGGTTATTTTTGGTAATATAATTGCAGTTTAGCCTTGCAGAAAAGCAGGGTAGTATATGGTAAACCACTAAAAGTAAGTAGAGTGAGAGGGAATTCCACAAGCAAGAAATAGGAATAAGTAGAGAATGGAAATCAACATCTGGGAAGCAGTAGAATACAGATAAGCAGGCTCTAAATCAAGAGATAGATGCACAGAAGAAGAAGTTTTAGAACAGGGTTCTCAAACTTTTTCCTCAACGGTCCAGATGTGATTTCTATCAAAGCTAAAGGGTCCGAAACAATGGGCAAATTTAGTCTACTTAATCAATTATTTACATACATATAAGTTTGTGATATTATACATACGTGTCTTTACACGTACCTTAATTTCAAGAGTTAAGACAGTCAAAAGTGGTATGCATGTAGCTTATATCAGTGGGAAAAATGCCACTGTTTTCCGGCAGTAAGCCGCTTAAACCAGTAAACTTTGGCACAAATGGAGCAAGACAAAGGCATTGATTCAAATGTTCAGACAATCTACTCCTGAAATTTACAGTACTGGAACTTGTACACGGAAGAAAATGAGCCTTGTTTTAAACTTTTAGTTCTATATCTGATCTAAGGGGATTGTTACAATTTAACCCTAAAAAGGCTGGGTTATTTTGGTACTCTCTCAGCCGAGGGAGGGGGGGATGCCCCCCTAGGAATCTCGGCCATGGAATGACGAAAAATTCTTAAACTACTAAAACTGAAAGAATAAGTCCATGAAATTTCATATCCATGTCTCAAATGGTTTTTGAATGATTACTAATTAATATTCACATATCTGCGATGCGACAATTCTGCACTGTTTACAAAACATAATTTATGGGAAACTGTTCATTCTAGCCGTGGCGATTTTTGACGCTACGCAGTACCCATGGTACCCTTTGGTCGAAATTACATAAATTTGGTATCAAAAGATAGGGGACCGGTGTGGATTCTGCACCCTGCCCTTTAAAGTTTAATAAAAAATAAAAAAACAGAGCCATCTGGGCGGTCCGGACTGACATGCCACGCGGTCTGGGACTTTGAGAAGCCCTGTTCTAGAAGAAAAAAGGAAATTGCAAGCCAAATTACCAATCTGCACTTTAAACTCAATCAAAACCTAGCCAGGCAACTAACCTAGCCGAAATGAATTGTGTGCCACTTTAAATTTTGCCACCAATTGACCTTTTGACATTTGACCTTTCACCCTATCCAGGAAGCTGGTGCCGATGCTCTAGAGTTGAACCTGTCCTGCCCCCATGGTATGGGTGAGAGGGGTATGGGTCTCGCATGTGGGCAGGACCCAGAGCTTGTCCTTAACATCTGTCGCTGGGTTAGGGAAACAGTCAAGATTCCGTTCTTCGCCAAGCTGACACCCAACGTGACCAACATCGTTGATATTGCCCGTGCTGCCAAAGAAGGTGGGATGGAGTTATGTTCTCTTTTTCTTCAGATGTAGATATAATGTAATTGTTTCAAATAATGGGAGCAGTGTGGTATATTGGTGAAGGCTCTTACCTCGCATACGAGGGGTCCTGAGCAGCGTTTAACAAAACCGTTATAAGTCACAAGTTCACCAACAACCCACTGAAATATGTGTTGAATTACGTGGATGTATTTTGGGTTGTCAGCAAACTTGTACTTGTAACGGCTCCATGAAACCCTACCCTTGCTTGGTGCTTACATATTTTTAAGCAAGGTGTTATGCCTGAATTTGTCCCTATTGACTCTGTTTTTATTACATGCGTACCTTACACTGCTGGTATAAACAAAAATCCTCGCAGGACGCACAGGGAGAGCAATGGGAATACTGATGTAGCTACCCTTGATTAGACCAAGTTATTATTATTTATTACTATTTGCAGCTAGATATTTTAGTCAGCTTCCATATCAGAGTGACATTTGTATCTACATATTACACAACCATTCTGACTGCTGGGATGTTCTCCCATATTAAGTCCAATATCTCAAACCAGTTTCTTGTTTTATACAGGCAATGCTGATGGAGTAACAGCAACCAACACAGTTTCAGGTCTTATGGGACTGAAGGCCAGCTCCAATGCCTGGCCAGCCATAGGCAAACAGAAGAAAACCACGTATGGAGGAGTTTCTGGCAATGCTATCAGACCTATTGCACTGAAGGCAGTCTCAGCCATTGCCAACAATCTCCCTGGCTTCCCTATCCTGGCGACTGGAGGGATTGACTCGGCAGAGTCTGCATTGCAGTTCCTGCATGCTGGGGCAAGTGCTGTTCAGGTATGGTCCTAGAGAGAGATATCAGCATCGTTTCACGAAAGCACCACAAGTACAATTCTGTCATCATCAATTGACTGCATTTTGAAAGTAATACACAATTTTCGATTAGGATGTCAGTGAACTTGGACTGAAAATGGTTTCGTGAAACACTTCCTTGGTCTTGTAGAAATGTTGTGTTTAAGTTCATATGTCAGAGGACCCAGAGGCAAATCCAGATTTATCAGAAAATTTAGGCGAAATGTTTTAAATTCTGAAAGGCCACAATCCCTAGGGAGCATAACATTTACAGTGACTGTAAAACCTTATGTTACAGAAGGGGGAGAGCTATGGCCAGTTGATTGGATGATCAATTGAGCTACATGTATGTTTGCAAAAAATTGTTCACAAATTATTTCAATACTAGAGAGTTAAAAATTTCATGTTTTCAAGTAACTAGCGCTCAAGCATATCATGTACCCATGTACACCTGGGTGGAGAGTGGCAAATGCAGGATAATGTCTTGCCAAAGTTTGTTAGCTCTGGGTAGAGATTTGACCCTGAACATTATGAATGAAAGTTAAGGTAGATGAACCACTATACCTTGATACCGCCACATCAGATTTAATTAACCAGGCAGTAGTATCAGCCAAGGATTGCCAATTTGTGGTAAAAAAGGTTTAAACTACACATCAAATTGTCCCTTGAAACCCAGTCTATTTATGCTTCTGATGTACAGGTGTGCAGTGCCATTCAGAATCAGGACTTCACCTTGATAGAGGACTATGTGACAGGATTGAAGGCATTGCTCTACCTACACAGTTTAGATGATCTAGGAGATTGGGATGGTCAGAGCCCACCTACAGTCAGGCACCAGAAGGGCAAGCTGGTCAGCGTGGCTGATGTCATCGGCAAGGTGAGGATGAGGGTTGTCTCAACATAGATGGGTATGACGATGATGATGATAATGGTGAAGGTGATGATGAAGGTGAAGACGTTGATGGTGATGATGATAAGGAGGTTGGTGGTGATGGTGGTGATGAGGATGATGATGATGTTGATGATGATAATGTTGTTGATGATGATGATGATGATGATGATGGTATGATGGTGATGATGATGAAGGTATGATGGTGATGATGATGGTGATAGTGATGATGATGATGATGGTAATGATGTTGACGATGGTGATGGAAATAATGGTGATGGTGATGATGGTGATACTGATGACAGTGATTATGGCGTAATGATGATGATGATGATGATGGTAATGATAAAGATAGTGAATGTGATGTTGATGAAGAGGAGGAGGACTGTTTAAGATGATCGTGGCACAGATGGATAGTATATACATGTATGTGACATAAGTCTTGGTGAGAAAGAAATAAGCTGTTTCCATACAGTAAACCAGATGAAATCTGCTAAATTTTCATTCAGTTATAAAAAGGTTTAAATAAATGTCTCATGATCATGAAACAATTCCTAATTACTAGGAAGAACTTAGTCATTATCAAACTGAACAACATCTCCTTGATTCTTTCTCTGGATAGCATCTTCCATCCTTTGGGCCATACCAGGAGGAGAGGATAAAAGTGGTAGCAGCTCACAAGCGTAGCCTGGACTTGACCGGAGAGGACCAGCAGCCCTCACCCCAGAGGCCTGCCAGAGAACCCAAGAAACCCATACCAACCATCAGGGTAAGTCAGGAGAGAATGAGGCCATGATAACAGAGGAAGCATGCGACACCTGACATATCATCTTCAGAGTACCCAAACGGTGTCAAGTCTTGAAATAGAGAGTTTATTCCTTCGTGGCTGTCAGAAGTTATGTCAAAAGGAAAATGAATTTAAAAGATTTTTGTCGATTTCAGCAGTAAAGGTACCTAGTAATGGATGGGTTTCGCCTAAAGTCCTCTATTAGGAAGGGTTACCCAGGGCTGATTAGAGTGGTGGGTTGTTAACCTAGCCAGATTTGAGGAAGGTACATGTAGTAGCATGGCTTTTGTCGTATGTGTCAAAAATAGATATGCATTTATTCTGAAAGTTTTAATCAGAGTTTGGAAAAGAATCTGTATGTGTTAACACTCAAATTGCTCAAGTTATGGAATTTTTTCTATATTTCCTGTACCATATTCATACCCATAGGAGTCATATAAGTTTGGTGGTTAGAGAGATCATCTAAAAACTCAAAGATATCTTTCCTTCCAGTCGTCTTCCACTCATCTTGCTTCACGTTCTCATTCTTTGATACCCCCACTATAGGAAGTCATAGGCCAAGCATTGGACCGCATCGGCACCTACGGGCAGCTGGACAACACCGAACAGGTGGTGGCGCTCATCGACGAAGAGATGTGCATCAACTGTGGCAAGTGCTACATGACCTGCAACGACAGTGGCTACCAGTCTATAACCTTTGACCCCAAGACCCACCTTCCCCGTGTGACCAAGGACTGCACGGGCTGTACGCTCTGCGCCAGCGTCTGCCCCATCATCGACTGCATCCAGATGGTGAAAAGGGACGGTCCCTACTCTCCCTACAGGGGAATCCCCTTGGCAGTGGGATCAAGCTCTTGAGATATTAAAGATAAAGTTGACTTCTGGTAAGGTGATTGCATTGTAAAACAAACTGCGTGGAAGTGATTGGAAAAGGCTGATCATGTAACGGATAAGTAATGGTGTATACTGCAAGGTTTTGGAATCATCAAAATGATAAGAAATTTGCCCAGTCTTGCTAAAAAGTCATGTGCACTGTACACAGAGATGTGTATATGGGACTACACAGTGAGGTACAAAGTATGGTCCACAACCTTCAGCAATTACTTGTCATATTTTGAATATGAGAGTGTTTGAAGAACCATCCTTTACAGGGGATAATTTTTCTATGATATTCTTCCATGCTAACATAAAAAGAAAGAAAATGTTCACAAATTACTTTTCTCCTTTCCCAGGACTCCATCTTCTCTTTAATTGTTTGTTATTGGGTACATTGGGGGTAACGTAATGGAGCAATCCCCTAGGCATTGGAAATGATTTATGGGGCATCAGGGGTTTGTTATAAAGGGTTATGCTTGGGTAATTAAAAGGGGAACCTCCCTCCCCCGCTTGGCAGTGCAAACTTATTCTTGCAGCCTGTTCCTGCATAATGCAATACACCGTCTCACAAATGTCCCCAAAACTAAATAGAAAACAGTGTGCTTATAACCAACAAGAATTTTTACCTCCACAGCACTCTTCTAAGTTCTTGTATGTAACTTTTTCTGCACATTTTCTGCACATTTTCTGCACATTTTCTGCACTTCATGATGGTTTTTAGGAGCAATGTACAGTTGATGCATATATGTGGGCTGGACTAATTTCAAATTTTAAGCAGTGATGGAATGGAAATAATGAAAATACAATTTTGAAGATAGGAATAATCATGGAATGATTTTCTCTTTATACTGTAAAATCCAAAACTTTGGTGAGAGCAAAACTCTCCTCAATTTCACTCATGACCCAGGTTGCTCTAAATACATTCCGCAAAATTAATTAATCACAATTCTGATTTTTTTTTTTTTTTTTTAATAAAAAAGTTTCCTGCCTTTAGGTATGTCTAATTAAGAGCCATAGCTACTTGAGAGAGATAGTTACATCACCAGAAGTGGCTTCTGATTAGTCAGGACTTTCATGAAGCTCCAAAATGGGTCCTTCTCATAGAGATTACACGTGGGAGGGAACTATTTGGAGCAACTTGATTTAACCTATGACCCATCTCGCATATGCATAGATGCGCATGTCACAACTATCTCTCTCAATGCGCTATGCTAAAATTCTTTACCAGTGGCAAACCCAAGCCACAAAAGTTTTCTCTCAGGAATTCTTTCTCGTAGGACCAATTTTGTATTCTGGGGATGTGGAAATGTACATGTAGGTAGTTAGAACCTATAGAGATATAAAGCTTTAATCATTTGAACTGCTGCTTGCTAAATATATATAAATAATTAAATTACATGTATGTGAATTTGTATCAACAGTATTTATGATCATGCTTGAGTAATAGTACTTGGAAATGCCTCATTTTCTGTGATCTCACTGAAAAGGGAGGTACTTGTATATAGTGTACCCATGAAACAAAGTATTTTTTCATTTTTATTGTATTATTCATTATTATTTGTATTACTATTATTATTATTTACTCATTTCATTTGTTTTCTTCCTATGATATGATATTTTTGGAGGTGATGTGAAGATGTGCTAATTCTCATTAGTTCTTATAGGAGCCTGCCTATATTGGTTTATTAGATAAGTCTGTCATTATTTTACTGCACCTGATTGTTTATTCTGTTTTGGTTGAATTTTTGTTTTCAGTGGGTTTGTACAGATTGTATCAATTTGTGAATAGCACAGTGCCTTTGGGTGTGACTTAGCAAGGGCTTGCTTGCCTTGATGGTGTATTTAATGTGTGTAAGTAATAAAGCTATGACCAAATCATGATCAGATTTGTAATCTTTTTAATTGCCTATTGAATCAAAGAGTAAAAATATAAAAAGGTTCCTTGAAAACTAAGTTTCACAAATATATATATATCTATATATATATTTTTTTTTTCACTGCATTGTAAGAAAAAGTTTGACTTTTTCATTCACTGTAATAGCCGATAAATCTACTTAAAAATTTCTAATATTTTGTTGTTCTTCTATTGTTTGAAGATGACATAACAGAAAAGCACTTATTGTATACATTCCTTCAAAATTGTATTGTAGAAATATTTTATTCGCTAATGACATTTCCAAGAAATAAATAATGATTGAGTCTATCAAATGATATTCGGATATCGAATCGATTATCGATTTTATTTGTAAAACATTAACAATGTTGTTTTACTTTGAGTGAGCATTACTTTTAGTAATCTTGTTTTGATTTATAAGATCTGAAATTCTGAATTCTATTTTCACAATGTATTAAGGTACAGGCTATTGCTTCATACTGCTCCTGTAGGCTTAATTGTGTTCCAAATTTTATGCACAATATTTTTTCTAAAGATATTTTCCACATATTGCTCATGAATGATATACATGTAAAATGCTTATTTTTTAATGATATATACACCTTTGTCAAAGACATGCTGTCTGAAAAAATATATATAAGATGATCTATGAAATTAAATGAAAGAGGCTCTTTCAAAACACAATTATTGATATATATCATGGGATACAAATTGCCTTTATCTTTCAAATGAATATTTTTCTAAAGATGTATGTATGAATGATATCAATAATGTGATGATTTCATTCATATATCATTAAAATCCATCATTATTTTGTATGCGAGTACTTGTAGTTATGAAATAGTTATTTCAGGTAGATATGCAGTGTTGTTCTCCAGTATTCCTTTGATTATACAATTTAGAGAAGAGATTTGTTTCCTTCTGTGAATGTTTTATGCAAAATATATTGGATGACACTTTTGTGTTTTCAGTATATATTTTACCCTTGCATATTTTAATAACAAGCAAGTATTCTACTGTTTACCTAATGTATTAGGGACAGTACCATCTAATATCTTGTGTCTGTTTCGTTTCATTGCTCTTCTCTTCAGGTTTTTTATCACATTTTTAGTCATGCACAAGTTACATCAGGTTTTATAGATAAATGTATACTTGTTTAGCTGTAAGGGGTTAGGCTCGACTAGCACATGTGCTATTATCTGGCCCCTTTTAGCAACCATTATATACCTCACTTTAGAAATCTAGCCATCTGATTGGTCGAAATTGGAGTCGTGATATCAAGCCATGCCCAACTCACAGGGCATAGCAATAGCCCACAGGGCCTAGTTAAAAGTTTCTACCCTCATATCCTCATTATCCTGCGATTCCCATTGGTTTACTGCGATCCCCATTGGTTTGCGTGTTAAAATTGTCTACGTGCGAGCACGGACGCCATACAGTGCTCTCTTTCTGCGATCCCCAAATGATTGAAACTTTCACTCGAAGATTAAGCGAAGATTAACAGACAGTGTTTCAGATTATCTGTGATGTTTTAACAAATTTTTACTCACTAAAAGGCTAAGGTAAGAATTCTTGGTAGATTTTTGTTTTAATTCGGCATATAAAAGTCATATCGACTGCTTTAATACTCGAGGACTAGCTGTTTCTATACTGGCTCGCGGGATAGTTGAATCCCTTGAGCGTATAGAAACAGCTAGTCCTCTCGTAGCAGTCGATATAACTATAATAGTTTTTCATCTTGTATATGTAAATACCATTGTATGAAATGTATTACTGTATTGCTGTTGGTAAATAAATCAAATCAAATCAGATCAATTATCCACATATATTAACATTTTGATGCACATAATTACATTGACATTATGTGATATCTACAAGGTACGTAAGGAAAATGAGATAGAAAAAGGGGGATAGAAAACATCTTCTGATCCATTTGTTTTTGGGCATTTCACATTGTATGTGTGCTGGTACAAATAGATAACCTGTAATTTCCTTTATGTTATGGGAGAGGAATAGAAAAAGCGGCCTTCTTAGTCAAAACTAATAATCATATTTCATTTTAGAGGAGTCGAGACTCAAGGTTTACTATGAATTCAGGGTCATACCATTATATTTTGTGTTTGAATTTCATTTGAATGAAGTAAGCAATCCAGTTGTATGTTGTTCTGTGTATTCAGAGTAACACTTGATGCTAATAGGCAAAGGAACTGTTCCAAATCCTTATGCAAGCTAAAAATAAATGCAGCAAGGGTTGCTTTTTAATTATACTATCATGATCACTTTCCGATGATTTGTGTAATATCCCTAATTTATAAAAGAAAATTATTTCTTTAGGACATGTAATTTCTGTGGAAACAATGAAAATCAAGTATAAAAAGTGGAAATCAATCATTTTGAATATTTTTTGTACACTATGTTATTCGTCACTACACAATATTATTACTTTAGCATTATTGTAATACAAGTACTTGTAAAACTAAAATCTTATTAGTATTCTCATGTCACTCTTCCCTATTATAATAGGTTGTAAAACAATGCATCTGTTAAGTTTCATATAAAGCTTAATTAGTTGTTAATCATCTTTTTAGTGGATGCATAACTTGTTTATATGTCATTATGACAGCCATTCCCATTTCATCTTTGAAACAAAAAGAGATATATTATTTAGAAAGCCTGTATAGAAAATAATGTCTTGATTACTCTTAGCTTTCAAACAATAGTTGTGATTTTAGTAATAGAATGTTTTTACACAATACATATATTGCATGATTATGTATGAAATGTCAATTCCTGAAATGTATTATAAAACCCAATGCTTGCAAAATGAGTGCATTCCCTATTAATAAACAGGACCTGTTTAAATTATAATGTTGTGCTTGTTTTGATCTAATCAAGTGTCTTTGTATTTGTTTTTAAAAGATGGATTTAGTACCAGAAATCTATGACATGGCAACATTTTTAAAATTGCCAAAAGTTTGTGCCAGGGAGGAGGGACACGAACACAAAGTTTGTGCACGTTTTTCTTCTTTTGCAAGATGAACCCCTCCCCCTTTTTTTTCCTCTCTCCCTTTCATCTCCCCTTTTATCTCTCTCTCTTCTCTTCTCTTCTCTTCTCTTCTCTTCTCTTCTCTTCTCTTCTCTCTGCATGTGTCTTTTATCTCACCCACTTCAAATCTTTGTCACTCTCATTTATCAATCTTTTTTTTCTCCCCCTCCCCATCTCTGTCTCTCTCTCCCTCCCCCATCTTCCTCTCTCTCTCTCTCTCTCTCTCTCTCTCCATCTCCCTCTCTCTCATAGATGGCAGCAGCCATAATATTGCAATAAAAATCTGGATCTCAAAGACTTTCAAGAAATCAACTTGGGAGTGAAATCATGTTCACATTATGAAATATGTCACTGCAATTTATTTTATCACTAAAGAGCACATGGCTATTTGAAATGTCCTTAGTTTGATTTCTTGAAAGTCTTTGCGATCGTGATAAAAGAAAGAAACCGATTCATTGGAATGGTTAAAGCATTTAATCAAGTACTCATTCAGGCTTTTCATACTCGTATTAAAGTACTGTATGATTCGCTATTTCGATCAGCAAAAATAAATATTTACAAGCATGTATCAAAATCTGGCATTAGTAACGTTAGACTTTTTCTCCATTTGCGGTCTAGGTTAAATTGCACTTCCCATTTGTCAAAGAAATATATAATCCACTCAACACCATCATGATCAGTTCATCACCATCATTATTTATATCGTGCGCATGAAACGTTGATTTGAGAGCAGAAAGGCGCTGTTAATCTGAATCTCTCTAGATAAATAGATAGACCTATACTACTTCTAGGTAAAACACGTACACACAACAGAGTTTGCAGGCCATAGGTATTTTTTTTTGTACTCGGTTACAAATACGATCACTGTCTTGGTTTCTGGAGTGAGCAGTATTCCTTATGAACTCGCAAATGAAAACAATGATCATCTTTCCGACATAGCAAACGAAAGATAAACCCGATGAAATTATTTGGAACAGCAGAATTAGGTATTTTTCACGAGGTTGAATTCATTCGCTTGAATACATTTATACGAACTGGACTTTCTTCAGTACCCCGGGCGATTAAAGGCTCTAGCTCCATTCTGTTGTTTAATTCAATATAATTTAATTATACTATGAATATGTACACATTAGGAAATAATGGGAAGAAAATACCCAATTATTCTACTACCTTTAGAAATTCTTTACACACTGGGTAATAATTTGTCAAATCATGATCAATTTTAACATTGTGGGTGATTACTTTTGTTGGGCCTAAAAAAATATGCCCATGCGATTAAAAAAACAATGTTTAAAAATCTGATAAAATCTACCTCCATTTATACGAAGGTGAGGGGAAAGAAAAATTGCCATTCCCTTTGCTCACATTCGAAATTGTTTCACAAGTTCAAAATTTGAGGAGAAGAATCCTCTCTCAAAAATAGTTTGCAAAAAACTGCAAAACAAAATTTCATCATATTAATGTCCTAGCAAACGTAATTATACAATGAGGGCAAATATGATTTAACACGGAGTAGGCCTACACCTCTACATCATAATGAGGTACAAACATATTACGGATATCTTTGAATGTTAGGTTTCCTGGAAAATAATTTCAATTATAAAGAAATTTCGGCTTGCACTCAGTTACTGTCGATGAAGATCGCGTGCTCGATCTTGTTTTCTTGTTGTTCTTTTAATGTTTTTTATTAAAGATCGAGCACGTGAGTTTTATTTACTATACTGGATGCAAGTCGAAATTTCTTAACAAATATTACTGATATCTGATTCTCATATTCTAATAATACAAATAAAAATAATTAAAAAAACATGCCGTGTTCGGAATAGGCCTAGTTAGAACAGTGCTTCCCCGCATAGAAAAAAATATATATTCATTTAATCAAAATAATTTGAGGGTTCGCATTCACCGGAAGCTTCTCTATGTTACCTGTCACTTGAAATTATGTCAAGAGTATTGTATATTTCCGTTAAAGCAGAGCCCACGTTTGAAAGCATTAATCCCCCTTATTCTCTCAGGGGTGACAAAACAACTTTCATTTCTACATTTATAGTAGAATAAAATTATGAGAGCTTTAAGTATTTTGCTATGCAAATCGAGTCTTGAATTACATCTCCGTGCTATAATTCATCGTTCCTCTGAAATTCCATCCCACTTTTACGCGGGCCCGAGAAAAGATTTGATTGTTTGTTTGAGTCGTCCAACTTTTCTCTCGCTTTGCGGTGTGATGAATTTTGAACTTTTCCTTCCTTTTCCTTTTGTTGATCATATGAATGTAATTCATCCTCACTCTCAATGTGACTTTGACGTTTTACAAACTTTTCATCGATGTCGGTTGAAATCTGTTCGGTAGCTCTTCGTGTATCTTCGTTTTCCGAACCATACCCTCCATCTTTCGCAAAGCCATCACCATCCCCATACCGTAACGGCTCGTCAATTTCCGTCTCATCATCGGTCGCCCATCCGTCCCCTTCGGCCAACTCTCCGACTTCCGTCGGAGCGGAAAACGAATACCGATCTTCAACAGACTGCTGATCTAAGAGTGAGTAATACTTGTCATGGAACATAATCTGTCTTTCAACGTTGTTGTCCACGGTGATCCAATTATTCGCAATCCACTTTGTTCCCCTAATGACGTCACAACCACCGTGTAACGAATGGTTTCGACTTTCACCTATCCACCCTGGCAGATAAAAAGAGAAAGTTGTGAGGTGAGTCAAATATATCTCTAAAAAAGCTGTTACCCTTTCAAACTATTCTTGAGTATAAATAATCGGTAACCACTGTAATACAAGAGAGAGTATTATAATAGAATTTATGAATTAGTGATTTAATAGTTTCAGAGATTTTACATTATAAGTAAAATATGCACGTAGAGATGCATTAGTATGATAAATGAAACATATTCCGTATTGAATTATTACGTTTTACATTTATGTTACGTTTTCAACAATGCACAATACACATTTCTTTCAAAACAAAATAACAAATAGCCGTGTTTGTTATTTCATACATATTTGTTTTTAGAACAATCAACAATAGATCCATGGTTTACCCTTTACGGTGGAAAAGATTACCCCTCACAAATATTCGTTATAGATCATTAACACACTTCAGTAAAATTAATGTTATCTTCTTTTTTGTCAACGGTACTTCTTTGCAATTACTGCGGCTCTTGTAATCTTTTAAATAAAAAAATACATTTTAAGTCTCGATCTGCATTATTTTTTCATCGCAATTTACTGCTGTTCTTTAAATGCATTATAACACCAAACAATATGTATATGCATTACTACATGTTATCCACTCAAAATTAACTGTGTTCTAGAAGGAAAAATGTGTAATAGATTCTAGACTTTAATTA
The DNA here is from genome assembly GCA_037976565.1 of Mesocentrotus franciscanus. NCBI lineage: Eukaryota > Metazoa > Echinodermata > Echinoidea > Camarodonta > Strongylocentrotidae > Mesocentrotus > Mesocentrotus franciscanus. The sequence continues at coordinate 23,353,104 of CP137674.1, read as the reverse complement.
CTGAATAAACATTCAGATTCGAATAGAAACAACGTACCCCTTTTTTCGTCTAAATAGTGATTGTACCACAATATTGCTTTGCCCTTTTCCGGTGGTACAACCACGTTAGACTTGTGGCAATGACTGGAAAGATCGTAGATGTCATAAGACATTGCATCCAGCGACTGTAGAATAAAGACATAAGAGATAGAAGATTGATGCATGAATCAGAATGCTTCTACGTGAATACATCTGGGCCCTGTCTTATAAAGAGTTGATAGCAATCGAAATTCATTTGCAATTGATATCAATCGCAACTATGTACATAAGAGATAGGAGACTGCAAACTTGCGATTGATAAGAGGACTTGCGATTGATTTGGATCAATCGCAACTGTTCATAATACGGGGCCCTGGTTGCTCACAAGGACTAAGGAATATAAATATAGATGGAAGATTAGAATGCTGAATAATGAATTTAAAAAGATGTATAAAACTGGTTGCACACAGTAACGATGGAAGATATATAGAGAGATAAAAGATGAAGACATGAATTGGAATGCTGTACAATTCATGGAAATTAATAAATACGCACAAAGACAGGGGCTTGTCCATCATAGAAGTAGTAGAACCGGCCTGCTTAAAGGTCCACAGCAATAAAATTAACAAAATATACTTTCATGGGGCACGCGGGCGGTTCAGGTATATGATTCCGCCTCATCCCCACCCAGGCCCCCTCCCCCTCCCCAGTTTATTAATTCCTGGATAAGCCACTGAAAATATTTATGATGGGAAACTTAAAGAATCGCATATTCTATCATCATATTCAATGAATCGTTTAAAGGGACAAGTACAAGCTTTCTGTTCTAGGGCTGGGTATAATAAATCTTTTACTTTATGTTAATAGTCAAAAGATTTTTTGTTTAATTCCTTGCAGCACTTGACGCCCAATCGCATGATATGATCATCACTTTACTATAAATTGCCATCAGCAACCGTCTCTCGCACATTCTCAAGGTAATAAATAGGTGAATATTTTTGCATGAAATAGATCAACTATTTCCCCGGGGGTTTGCTAACACCATGGCGATGACACATGCGTTGCATTATCATCGACATGATGCATGAAGATTTTAATGATTAAAGAATTTTTCCCTTAGGCGATTTGCGAATGAATTATTAAGCAAGAGCTGGATCCATTTTACGATTTACCTCCTCTGTAAAAGTGTCATTATCCGCGACTGGAAAAGCTGTGCCGCCTCCTTCCTCTACGTCATTCAAATAGTAAAGTACTGTTGCCAATCTATCGAAACAAAATTTTAAGTCAGCAATTAGGTGCACGCACATTGTTGAACTTACATCATTTTTTATAAAGATTTTTAAACATTAAAGCATATAAACGTAGCCCAGCTTAAATATATTGTTATCGTTTTTAAATAAAAGTATAAATTTCATATATCCAAGGGAAGTGTAAAGTAGTATCGCAAAATTTAGGATTTCAATTTCAAGGGAAAATGACAATTACCATCGACTTTGATCCGGGTTGGAATTCTGTAAATACTATGAAGCCTCCGGAGTGTTCACCTAAAACCCATGTATTTCCCTACCCCCCCCCCCTTTCGATTCTTGATGATGGATCGATGCCCCTTACTGCCTGTAAAAATACATTGTGAAATTGTCACTATAATCACTTGGAATTTGTTTCAATGACATTCATAGAATTTTACGATATTACATTTATATAGGAGCTTTACGAGCAACTTGAGATTCAATATGTTGGAATGATGTTCTTCGATAGCATTACCTTGTAAGACATGAACAAACTTTATAACAAGATGACAGTCTACCTGTAAGGAGTGCTAAGTTCTACCAGTATCCCCTCCCCCAACCAAACCTTAAAATTGAAAGGTTGGGAAGCGAACCTTTTCTTTAGTATGTTGCTTTCAAAATCCATGTAAACTATTTAGAAGACTGTTCCTGCATTTCACTTCTAAAATCATGCTACATTTACGCCCAAGCGGATCAAACAATGTGTAATTCATTGACTGATTCCATGGACGTTGACTCGCATGAATGGCTTACAATTCACCCCAACACGATCATTCAATATTCATACATCCATATAGAGGTGGCAAACTTTCTGTCAAACCAACTCTTCTCGGTTCTAGTTACCCTTCGTCAGTTATCTCTCTTAAAATTAACTGCTCTGGCTATCCATGATTTTCTTCTTCTTTTTTTCTGAGAGAGTGCTCGACAAATAATTGTAGTAATTTTTTTTGTCCAAAGTAACACTTAAATTCTTGATGACATCCCTTTAAACTTATCAGATGGCAATCAATAATACAGAGAGCAAAAAGTTCACCAGTATGACAATGTCGTGATTACGATTTTGTGGTGCATCAAATCAAACCAAATGCAATCATATCAAATAAAAAACGAATCAAATCAAATCACTAAAAATCACATCAAATCAAATCAAATCATAATATCATTGGAGCTAAGACGGGATGCAGATTGCACCCATCCCTAATGTATTTTCACAGATCTTGTAGGCAGATGAGAGCACATTATATCATCCCTCTTGAACGTGTTGGCACTGACATATTACTGTAGCGGGTTGTCGGCACATTAACTTAACATGAGCTGCCACCCCGCCTCCCAAATCTATAGGTAGCTAGACTAATCAATCTTCAAAGCCTTACCTACAGAGTCTCTTCTCAGTAAAGTCGTCTCTGTTGCGGTACCTCCTCTCTTCGTCACTGTCTTCGATGCCGAAGGTGTGTGAACACTCGAGGTCGTCGTCGAGTTCATCCGAATCATAGTGAGCGTGATAATGACCACCCGGTTGATATCGTACCACCTGGTGGTGGGGTGATAGGAGTTGGAGACAGGAAGAGAAGTAATATGGAGATACAGTTAACTACTGAATTATTCATACCCCTTGTAGATCTGATCTGTTCTGTTTTGTGTGTGCTTTTCGTAACTCGAGAATGAAAGGTTGGTTGGCTGAATTAGAGCCTTTCTTGATTACTTTTAGATGTAAGCTTTAATTTGTCACATTCTCAAGAAACGTAAATTGGGACAAATCAATTGATTCGATCGCAAGTCTTTAAAAGACGGGGCCCGAGGCTTGCAAAAAAATATCTATGCATGGACGCCGTAATGAAAATTAACACAAGTAGTGTAACCATAATGGAAAGGAATGACGGATGAAACAGGAAAAAGGAAACACAGCGAGAAGACAAAATGGCAATACCGTTCCCTTAAGAATTGAATGACTAAACAATATGACAGTGTGGCTCCCAAAAGGGAACATGATTGATTGATTGAATGATTTTCTTAATGGAAGAGGGTTAGAGTGGCAAGGATTTAAGTGGGAAAAAAATCACGAAAGAGAATGCGTGAAAGAGGGAAGAAGTGAGGAGAGAAGGAAACAGACCGAGAGAGGAGAGGAGAAAATTAAGGGTTGATTAATTTGCGAGGGAATGTTACGCAACAGTGTCAGTGGAAGATGAGTAGGCCTAAACTGAAAATAGCATGGATGAAAGTATGAAGAGAAAGAGAACAGGTGATTTAATATAAATATCAGATATGGTGAAAGAGAACAAAAGGAAGAAGATAAAGAGTTGGAAAGAGAGAAATATAGAGAGATTGATAGATAGATAGATAGATAGATAGATAACAAGATAACTAGATAGATGTATAGATATAATTATATACAGGTAGATAGATAGACAGATAGACAGGTAGATGCTCCGCTTAAATAGATAGATGGATGGATGGGTAAATAGATTGATAGATAGATAGATAGATAGATGCTTAGCCTGAATAGATAGATGAATGGAAGGGTAAATATATATAAAGATAGATAGATAGATAGAAAGGGGTGGAGGGGAATAAAGTATATAGTGTAAAAAGAGAAAAGGGTTAAAAGGAAACGCTACGGACAAAAACTATAGTCAGAACATACATCTTCAAAATATTTTGTTTTTTGTCACAAATAAGTCACAAAATGTGCACACGAAATAATAAAAAAGAAGCTCACATCAATGAGAAGGGCAAGATCTGAATTATTAATCGCGAATAAAAGGGTAAGTATTAGACGAGGACTGTTTACTAACCTGAAGGTGTTCACTCGTTTGGATGATCGAGCTTGGCAGTAACGTTAGACTGATCACCCTGTATGAGGGAGAAGTAAGAAGCTGTTTCAAGTCGAATACAAATGCAAGAGGTTGGTTCTTGTGATTGTTATTGTATTTGGAACACTATCCCATCTCATATGAAGGAAGCATTCATAATTTATATTTTAAAACTCTCCGTAACCTCACTTGTTTAAACAACACCGTCAGGCATTTACTTCTCCCTTTTATAATTTTCTTCCTAAGCGCAAAGAGACGCTACGGCAGCGATATGATAAACACACTGTAGTGTTTTATTTATTTTATGTTAAATGAACGAAAACCGTAAATGTATATAAAGGCCCGGTACACATCGATTGTAAAGCGCGTTTCACGCTTGATCCGATCTTGTGAAACAAAACAACAGACAAAAACCGAATACCTTACAATATGTACAAGAAAGCTGCACAAGCCTTTAATAAAAAATAGTAGGGTAGTATAGGGTATTTTTTTTTAAGACTATCTTCAGTGTTAAAGGTAATGCAAAGTTTTGGGAAATTTTGAAAATTGGATGGATAGTAAAACTTTAAAATATTGATATATTTGGATGCCCCTGTGGATGTATTATAAGCACTAAAAAGTTAGCCCCTAAAACACTTCTGCATTTGAGCAAATTGAATAATCAAAATTTACCGGTGCTCCCGGTAAATTTCAAATATTTTAAATAGCGCCTAAGGCCATTTCCTGGTAGCTGCGACCATGAAAATCTCAGAATATTCAGATCTGATATATAATTTTCAAACGGGAATAGCAAATCGGTCGCTTGTAGTCAAGAAACATTGTTTTAAAGCTAAAGTAATATCAGTCTTGAGAGGGCGCTATACAGCATAAAGAGTTTATTATTTACAATTTCATCACTTTAGACTCGATTTCAACCGCGACAACCATCATTGAATATTGTACAATCGCATATGCTTCCAATATGTTCATTTGAACCAAATTCATGACCCCATACCAAAACTTTGTATTACCTTTAAGGCATAATCAAAACTAAAACGTGAGCTTTGTTGTAACTGGCGTTCATTTTGGACAACATTGACAATTGTTTCTAAAAAGCAACGTTTTATGACATGTTTTAAAGTTGTCTACAGTATCACACTTTTTTAAACATTCTGGCAATTTATTCAAAATCTCTGCTCATGCAGAACGCGTGACCCTTGAAATGTTGTATTTCTTTGAGGGCTGGTAAGAAGAGACCTTTGGGAAGACCTGATGTTTCTGTTAGATACGTATTGGGTGAGCAGTAATATTTAGGAGCCAATCCTTTCAGGCACTTAAAGGTTAAGACTGGGATTTGTAACTTGATTCTAGTACGAACGGGTATTTTTCTCCATAACCTGTCTTCGTTACCTATCTTGAAGTCGTAATAGAACCTCATCTTCTGTAGTCCACTGGTCAAGCCACGCCTGCTCGCTGACCCTCGGCTGGCTTCTCTTGATCTCGTTCTCATCCAGGTTGCCGACGACCACGAACCACTGGTCGATCTCCTCTTCCATGGCTGGTGTGTCAGCTTCAAGGAACTCGTCGACGTCGAGAAGACCATCACCGTCTTGGTCCAATTTGACCTTGATAAGTTCCTTGATCGGATGGAAAATGACAGGCCGGTAAATGTGAGGAACTGTTGTCATTCTATTGCATAAAATACCCTCCTAGAACTCCGGCTGCAAAATGACATTAAATCGTGTATAATCCAAAGCCCACCGCACACTCTGCGACCTTTCTGCGATCGGTTTTAAAAGAAACCGTCGTTGCATTAGATATGAAAATTTAAACAAATATCATCTTCCACATTGACATTCTAAATAATGATATGAAAACTAACAATCAAAATCTTAGTACAATTATGCTTTCTAGTTCGGGTAAAAACCAAATTAGCTTCAAATGAGTTTCCTCCTTCAAGGAAGTTTACACTTCCCCAACTTTGATATTCATATAATTATTCCGAATCTCGATTAGTGAGATTTTGCATATCTTAGTGTTCATTTTTAATACTATTCCAAATTATTGCGAAATCTCCCAAAATCCGATCGTAGTCAGGTGGTAAAGTCAGAAGTGAGCTTTATCAGACGAACTTATTTGAATACGACGATTATCTGTTTAATGTTCAAAGTTTCATGGATATTCAAACATCTTACAATTGTGATATTCGACGTCTGTTCCATCGACTTTTGTCAAAATCTTAATTTGGTCAAAACGTAGTGTTATGGGTAGGATTGTGATGAAGCTTTGGCCAAGGGTAATGAAATCTTGGTGTTTAATACAACCTTTGCAATAAGTTCATTTGTTAGAAAGCATTTTTTTTTTTTTTTTTTGGAAGGGGGGGGGCTTTCTTTTTTTTTGGAGTTGTTTGTGTGTTTGTCTAGGGGTGAGGTTGGGAATTCCTCTCACGTTGGAATTGACTGCCGCAATGATGTCACCGACGCTTTACGCCGCTCTTTTCATTTCAAGATATCCTACTTCAGATTGGAATGATCGAAACCGGCTGTGTTTTTTGGCATAATTCTTTGTATGCATATAGCAGACATTTTTTAAAAGTAATTTATAATTGATCACTATATGCTAGCCTGCTAGGTATTTCCTGTCTCAACTTAAATAATGGCAAAATAGCCAGGGGTTTTGGGGGCTCAACTTAGACCCCCACCCACCCCACCGTGACACACACACACACACACACACCACCACCACCACCACCACCACCACCACTACTACTACACGTGGCGTATAGGCCTACTTCCAAGCAGTGCGTCTGTCTCCCGCCCAACTCCACTGATCATTGTTTGGTGCCAGATAAGCGTTAACTTTGTGTAAATTTATATAGGTTAACAACCTCCTGGCTCTTAACAGACCTTACCTCGACATGTTCTGTCGTAAGATTAAAATTCTGTGCGCTGGGGAACAACTTCACGGCTTCATAGAGCTCGGTCCCGTTCACTAGACCGTCCTCGTCCTGGTCCAGCTCCACGAAGTACTCGCGTGCCTCCTCCTGCTCCGCCTCGCTCAGGCTCGGCTTCTCGGGCACAGTGAGACTGGTCTGGAGACCTTTCTTGACGGCCAAAGCCTTCACGTGGTCGCACTCCTCGGAGCTGAGGAAGTTTCTGATTTCTGCAAGAAATGGGAAATTATTACGTCTGCTGATAGCCAGAAGGACGTAACTTACCTCACTGTAGAGTCATAGAATCTTCTGGCTCTCAACAGATAATATACATCTCTCAAGGTGGCACTTGACATCATGTGCATGTATTCATATTCTACATTGAGCTTGACTTCCTAATACTTGAGTTTTGTTTCTTTCCTTATAGTTATAATGGTCCTAAGTGAATTGCTCATATATGGCTTCACGGATCCTTCCCCGTCCGGGGCCTATGTCTTACTATGCATATGATTCACTAGTCGGATGTCCCACTTGTTTCAACCATGATGCTACGTCCTATCAGTTCTTTATTCCACTTACCCTACGTCCTTCTGCCCGGTTGTCCAACTGGTCACATGCCACAATTGTCACACATCTAACTTGCCCTACATCTAACTGGTCCTATGTCTCAATTGTCCTATATGTAAATGATCCTATGTCTCAATGGTCATATGTCTCAATGGTCCTATCTCAATAGCACTATAACTCAATGGTCCTATGTCTCAATGGTCCAATGTGTCAATGGTCCGATGTCTCAGTGGTCCTACATCTCACTGGTCCTATGTCTCAATGGTCCTATATGTAAATGATCCTGTGTCCCAATGGTCCTATGTCTCAATTGTCCTATATCTCAGTGGTCCCATGTCTCAATGGTCCTGTCTCAATGGTCCTATATCTCAATGATCCTATATCTCAGTGGTCCTATGACTATGTCTCGATGGTCCTATGTCTCAATGGTCCTATGTCTCAATGGTCCTAAAAAACCTACCCATCGAGCCACTAGTTTAAACACGGAATTCAAACAGTTAAGATCTCAGACAGAACGCGTTAGTATCTCTACTTTCTCTTTAAATTTTTAGGATACATATCATGTTCACCACAGAATTCATTTCTTACCAAATATTGGCGGATTCACGGCCAGTGTTTTCATCTTCAGGACGGCACCGTCTTCCACTTCTATTTCTTGTACGTGACCAACCTGTCCAATATGATAAACATAATAAAACCACGTGACACTGAGATGATATTATCAGATCAATCATTGCGAATTTGCCTCACAGGCAGTAAAGAGATTGGAGATATGCTAACACTAAAAAAAAAGGTAATAACGTTAGGCCAAGTAAAAATTAAGTTTCTCGTCTGCCCAGGTTTTTTCGAAAACGAGGAGGGGCACCATGTTATTTTATATGTGATATTTTTCTTGTACATATTTTGCTATTGTTAATATTATTTAATTTGTGCATGCACCTTAAGGGCTCAAAACAACGGTAAATTGCATTATATTACATATTTCTGTTATAAAACTGCCTAGATGTCATCAAATCCTTGCTTATTTTATTCATTTCATTTCAAAACAAAAACATCAAATAATACACAAAAGTTGAGGCGGGGTAAAAGAAGGTAAGAGGAGGAGGCGAGAAACTAGAAAATAATGTTACGTGGCCTTATACTTGGTATGGTTTCCAAAATTCATTTGATATCACCAACGCTTGTCAAATGTTTCTGGAGGACGCAAACATACATTCATTTTTTTTTTTACTTCATATACATATTTCAATACCTAATCCCAACAGGAATTACCAAGGCTGTTTGCTAAAACAAAAAGTAAGATAATTGCAGTATAATGAGGAAATACGAAAGGATCCACCCCCCAAAAAAAAAAAGAGGGGGATATTAATATTAGCAACAAAAAACAATTACAATAATGATGATGATGATGATGATGATAATGATAATGATAATGTTAATAATAATAATAATAACGATAAATAATAATAATAATAATATTGATGATGATGATGATGATGAGAACAACAACATTGGGAGTTATGCATCCACAATTAACGGACCTGCAAAAGAAAGAGGTTTCGTGGAATGTCAATCAATGAACTTTTAATATTTACATGTGATATTTAATGGGGAATTATGGAATATCGCTAACATCTTCTGAAAATACAATATAACATACAGAGGGGGAAATTGGCAAACAAAGGAAGAATCTCGAAAACATGAGGGTAAACATTAAAGATAATTAAGCTTGAGTTCTGGTAATGATAGAAAACATATTCTCACAGAATCCAACATAACTTACACTGAATGTTTAAGATTGCAAATAAATAACATGTGCCAAACAATTTTGGTAGAAAATGAGTAGGGGCTGAGTAATGAGCATAGAAAGATAAGGAAATCAAGGTAAGTAGGCCTGACACCATGTGCTTAACACAGGTCACTATGTGTAAATGAGAGTTGTGGTTTTTATTGAAGATGAATTCCAGCAAGTTTATGTGAAGTTTTTTTTTATCTTACTGGTTTAAACAATCAATCTACTGCAGGATAAACAATCCAGAATGAATTATAGCTATGTTCTCTCGACATACGATGCCCATACCACAGCTCAAGATTAGCTTTAAAGGTCGGGTGACATCTAAATATAAGTAATGTTGATTCCTGTTGATGTGCAGGGCTGCATACAACTCATATTTTGTTATTCAAACATCTAAATATATTTCATAGATTTTTAAATATTTTTTTAAATACTTTTCTCAGACCTGCTAAGCTCCACCCTAGAAAAATGCTCCAGATCTCATTCATCTTGTGACATCATCTGTCAATCATTAGTGAGCTAACAAGAGACAGTGGTATGTACCTCCACCAGAGCTGACCACCTGTTTACAATAGACCATACAATACCAACATAGGAGTTGCTATGTCAGACGTACTGTAACATCACCAGGAAAAGAAAGGTAATGCGGAGGTATTGTATAAAAGAATGCAATTCTTTTGTGAGCATGTGCTGAGCTGCTGGAAGTTAAATACCATTGTCTCTTGTTAGCTCACGAATGACTGACAGATGATGTCACAAGGTGAATGAGATCTGGAGCATTTTCTTAGGGAGGAGCTTAGCAGGTCTGAGAAAATTATTTTTAAAAATATTTAAAAATCTATGAAATATATTTAGATGTTTGAATAACAAAATATGAGTTGTATGCAGTCCTGCACATCAACAGGAATAAACTTATAATTATTTGGATGTCACCTGACCTTTAACGAAGCATGGATGGATAACAAACGATGATGTAAAATGTCAAGTCACGTGCAGAGACAAAGTAACGCACTTCAAAATACCAATGAACATGGAGCGCGTCATGCATGTCATGTGAGACTGATGGAACTACAAAAATGAAACGTGAGACCAGTCAGGAAAACCGGGGCACTGATATCAACTGACAAATAAAACAATGTGATCAAAATTAATGACTTCGATAAAAACACAGGGAAAATAATCCTTTTCATTTGAGCCTAGAAGTTTAAAAGCAGTATTTGGCATTTGTGGAGTATCAATAAATGTGATATACTTGACATTTACAATGTCTAATTTGGGAGAAACGTGGACACAAAGGATTTTATTGAAATAAGAGCATTAGAAACAGAACAAATGACGTCTATATTGACTTGTTTCATACTGTAATTTTGTTCAAGTGCGTATTGTCTGGCTTGTGCCTAGCCGTATCTCTTTCTCTTTCTCACTCTCTCTCTCTCTCTCTCTCTCTCTTTATTTCCCTCCCCCTCTCTCTCTCTCTCTCTATCTTTCTTTGTTCCTCACTTTATGCGTTTGTGTACCTACAATTTTGCGTTATTTTCCCAAATCAATTATGTCAGGAATGAAGTTATTGGCAAATATTTAATAATACGAGAAAGACGAGTGTTTCGATCGCTTATCACGTATAATGTTTGTATATATGAATACATACCAATTCGGCATAAAATGTTCAACAAAAAGTAATATGATCAATGGTAAAGAGACGCCTTTGAGAAAGGTATTTGTGGTCCCTGTATTAAAAAATTATAAGGGGTTGGTAACAAGATCCATGGACTTTGGGCTAAAATGCTGAAAGATAATCTTGAAATCATTTTAGGCCAACGCTGAGACAATGAGCAGGTGAAGTGATGTGAAGATTTTTTTTTTTTCACTTCTCCTATTTTTAATTATAAAGTAGTCGGCGACACTCCTTCCACATAAAAATGTGCTATCGACGCCTTGGCCCCATCCTGATGTTTTACAGCGACGGAACCGCCCCTTTATCGTGTTTATTACCAAATAATGAGAGGGATATTGGACCTGAAAGATGATATCATCAACCCTCCCCTCAATATCCTTCATTATCCCTTGGGAGTATTCGTCTCTGATGCAGGGGCGGCGATAGACTCATTTTCAAATGGGTGGCGGACCAATTTTTCTGATATTGTATTGGAAGGAAGTTTATCGACTCACAGAGTCATACTCTGTTAATCGTCTATTTTATTCAAAAATGAGAAATGTCCTGATATGACCATTAAATAATGTTAGTGACACCAGGGAGGCGTTGACTAAGATCGACTTTAAGTTGGACTTAACTATGGCAGGCCGCTCATGGCACTGTTTGCTCTCATCATTTACTGGCATTGGTCTCTCAAGGGACGGACAAATCATGGTCACAAATGTACAAAATTTACATTTTTTGATAATTCATTATTGAAGGAAAAAATATTATCTAAAGATCATAATGGTGAGAGCAAACAGTTGCATGAACGGCCTGCCATAGTCAAGTCCAACTTAAAGTCGATCTTAGTCTTTGCGAATCACTCCCCTGGAATTAGAAACATCAAGCATACATTTTTGGAACGAAATAGATTGATAAATGTCATATGTCGTACGGGACAGAAAAATTCATCTTCTGAAATCATTAACGGATTCGAAGCATTTCTGGTTATAGTCCTTCGAATAATGCTGACAATAATATTAGTCGAACCCACTTGCGGTTTGGCGGGATCGCATCGAAAAAGGCTGAAGAAACATTGAGTAATACCCCGCAACCTTAGAAGATGCTTAGAATTACTCAAGCTTATACTTGCGGCTTAGCGGGACTGCATCATATCGCACTTACCTTTTCTGGATTTTTTGAGGAAAGATGAGGATTTTGAGGCAGAGAGAGCAGAGAGCAAAAGTTCGTGAAATTAACATATTTCATGATCCGGTGGATAATACTCAAGTCGTTCACATAATATCGGGAACACTTGAAGAAGACTCTTGCCTTGCCTTGCCAATATCCAGGGGCCAAAAACGAGAGATTTTCTTTTTTTTTGTTTGATATTTGACTATATCTGCGCCACCAGAAGCGATTTTGTTTTTAAAACCCTGCTTTTTTTAGAAGCGTTTAAAGAAGGGACTATAGTGTTTTACTTTCTCGTTCGTTCCTTCAAAGAACTTATCAACCTCGATAATGTTATCATCTAACTATCCTTTTAAAAAATGTATATGGCTTATATATTTCAGTGCCGTTGAGTTATAGGGATGGGCCTAATTGATGTTTATTCACATTATCATGATTATTTCATATCGTAGTACTAAGACAATAAGACAATATCAAACCCTTTGTTGATCAGGTGCCAATAGACCGGTTTACTGTTTTATATTCAAATTTTATGCCTACTTTCTTAACAAAGGTTATTCTTGCCAACCCGAAAGCTTGCCCGAGGCTTCCCGTTATAACTACAAGTAATATTATGCAGACTGGATTCTGAGTATTGTAGTTCATTCATTAATAACACGTTCATTTAATAATTCGTCACTAAGGTCCCTTGGAAAGAAACATCCATGAATTTGAATTTGTTAGTAAACAGGTCTATTGAAGCAATAGTGTTGTTTTGCAGGAGACGTCAATACAAATAATATTTGTGGCACAAAAGAAGTGTGAAGAAAAATTATAAGTAGTGATCTGTTTCACAATCCAAAGGAACCGTATGAAGCAATTATACCTAAGTATTCATGATTTGCACCTGCTATGGGCTGCCAATTGAGGTTAATTCACGGAAATTAAATCGATTGCTGGCGAAAGCCATGTAACGCCGCCATTTGTGGCAAGGTTATAACCATTCATCACATCTCTCAAATAAAACCCATGAAAATCCTCCTTATCCTTCTCTGTCTGTCTCTCTCTGTCTCTCTCTCTCTCTCTCTCTATCTTTCTGTATAAATATCTCTTGATTTATTTTCTTCTGGGCGTACTGGGGATTGTTCTCAATTTTTTTTTTTTTTTGTATTTCGCGTTTTCAATTGGTTCAGCGGTTGACGACAACGGGTGTCTTGAAATGGATATGGATGGAATTCCAACCCACATCATCATGCTGGGTACTCCCCAACGACAAATTATGGCACAATTCCTAAAAGCGGTATACTGACTCCTAACATTTAAGCTAGTATGAATGCAAAATCTAGACTCAATGCGAAGCGAGACCTACTCGAGATGCAGGGCTGTTTGTTTACGTCCCTTTTTGTTTGATTTAGCTGCACCCTTATGATCATTATGCTTATAGCTTTTGTTGTGACAAGTTCGCCTCTTACTTCTGACATTTGGTGAGTAAAGTTTAAGCAAGTTTACCCGCAATCATATGCTCTTCTTTTTGAGGATTTTGAAATGTTCCCGAATCGATTTGATAAAAAGGTTTCTTTGTTATGATCGCTAGGTTTCCATAATGAGAGAGAGAGAGAGAAAGAGAAAGAGAGAGAGAAAGCAAGAAGAAAGAGAGAGCGAGAGAGAGAGAGGGAGAGAGCGCGCGAGTAGCTGACATAAATGGGAGGATACCACAGGTCGTAGATATGTAATGGCTAAATTTGCCATAATAATCACGGTAACCATAATGTACAGATACTCCATGAATTCGAAAACTGTGGTAATATGTGTTTGTAGAAATTATGATAAAACGTTATATAAATAAATATAATTCTAGGCCTAGTTTCAACATAATTATCCTGTCATGTATATTTTCGTAGTTGTTTATAAGTTGCTTGTAGAAATCGAACTTTTAAAGGGGAAAGGTTTTCTTACCTCTATTGGATCGTATTGAAAGAGCCAAAGGTCATCTTCATCGAGGACTTCTTCTGAACTCTCATCATCGTTGAGATCAAGGATATCATCGTCGACTTCAACACCCTCATCGAAATCTTCGTCATCGTCAACGAAGTAATCATCAAAATTATTAACGTCCTCCTCAGTAAGCATTAGATCAGCATCATCATTACTGTTCATCCTGGGGTTTTTTGAAAACATTTTCTTCTCTACATCTTCATCTTCTGAAGATCGAAGCGTATTTCCGTCCCGTCTGTCGCCTGTCCTTCCCGAAAGGTTATCCACAGCGTCGCCGTACTTTGCAAGGAACAGTAAAGTAGCTAAGACCAGCAACAACATCGTTGAATTCAGAAAATATACACATTTGCGCTGAATGAGCGGTGATTGTGCTGTTCTTTCCGTCATTTTAGCATTGAAAATGGAGTAGAAGATGGTAAAAAAGATTTAGGCAGAGATATTCGATGCAAATGTTTTGGATGTAGTAGTAATCAAAACCAGGTGAATTCGGTGTTGGGGCCGAAACCGGATAACATCTGCATAAGAGGCATTCAGTGTGTCACGATTTGCAGACGATACGCGCGACGGACAAGCTGAACACACTCGCCAACCAACTTTGGCGACTTCTTCAAGTATGGCTTGCCCGCGCAAAACATTAGCGGGTGCGAAACTATCGCTTAAACGTGCGCGCGAGAAGAAAAGTCACGCCTCCCAAACGGCATCTTCATCACGATCTAACGAGAGTATGAACACCTCAGGGGAATAAAACTTGCGAAAATCCTCCGTCTCTCTTTCTTGTCTTAAAGCAATCCTCAAGTATATTGTCACTCTACTGCTCTGATGTCAGCAGAATTTAAATTGGAATGATGTATACTTGAAATTTGATCTGTTCATGTGTCTGATTTCGGTACATCACTTTCAGCTCCTCCTTGACGAGTTTCCAGGGACTAGCCGAAACTAATGCTTTACTCAACAGAGAAGTTTCGAATAATCGTGTTCCGGCGATTGTTGCCATGAGTTTCAGTACCAAGCAGTAGTGTCTGCAGAGTCGATGTTCCTTGAAGTATGACGCCTCTTTCAGCAATGTATTATCAAAGTATCCTGTGGAAAGCGCAAGGGGAGAAAAGAGAACAGTGATCATAATGAAGAATGATGATATAATAGAATTGTACGTAGAACAGAAATTACTAAATGATGATGAATAATTTGCATATGCCACTTTGATAGCCCAGAAACTTAAGTAAATCATTGTTAAAGTGACTCGGTAACATTGCCTCAGATTCTGAAACAAAATCCTGGATTTAGCTCATGCTGCAATCATAATTATAAACCTGTAGGTCCAAGCCGATCGCCTGTCTGATTATCAAGATATTTATGATTGGAAATCGAAATTTCATTTTTCGTTTTCCTAACGGTTTTTATAACACTATAGTCTATTAGGAAAATGAGTATGGTAAAACCGGTCACTCAAAGATTTTTACTTTTTTGAGGCACTTCATGATAATTTTGAAGCGCAATTTTTTTTTAGGGCTTCAGTATTACACCATATCACAGACGCTGATAACACGTAGGGCCATGCATCTCAGATTTGGCATTGTTAAACGATGCCTTTAAGGCTTCGGAACTGCTCATGTAATCCCCTGTTCATCCTGTTTATGAAATGTCTATAATTATATGTTATGCCACTCCCCCCCCCCTCTTTTTTACACTGACGAACCCGCCACTCCTGAAAATTGTAAAATGTAATAAATTAATTTATGTAGCGCCGCATGGGCCATTGAATCTTAATTGGCAGTCTTGAAATCGGGAGCAGTTATTACCCTTACATTCAAATGGCTTTTACGTGACAAAATCATGCGGTGTGCTCTCCATGATAAAAAATAATTTGTATTCATGCAACCGTGTGCCACTTACTAGCTCTGTGTAAGATATCAAAACGAGTTTTCTTTTCAACTTTCATGGAAGATAAAAATGAAAAAATATTTTTAAAAAACGTGATCCGATATTGTCAAGTGGGTCACTAAAATCAGCGGTTTTTATATTTTAAAGGGAAAAAGTAGGGCGGTAGATTATACATGGTTGAACTACGAAGTAAATAAAATTGGGAATTCGTTTGCTAGACGTCTACAACTGCCATTTTTAATTTTGAAATGACTACTGCTCTTTATACGACGGACTGAACATTAATTCAATAATATATCTGTAACGTATCATTCAAGGATGGGTCTCAAAATAGAATTAAATTGGCCGCCGCTCCCTAGAAATGTATCTATCTAAGAAACGAGGAGATTGTAATTTTCAAAAATGCAATCTTGATCCACTTCAGTCATTGTAACAATAGCCTATTGATAAGTTGTGGTGTGTTGTGGTGCACAATTCGGAAAAAGGAGCACATTTTAAGGGGCCATTTGGGTCAACAATTTGAAGATGGGAATTAACAAAAACTCAATAATTGAGGGGCACATGTTTCTTTATGTACAAGTGGGTCTCATTAGACTCCGCCCCCCCCCCCAAAAAAAAATAATAATAATAATCGGCTAGTGACATATACGTCCCCATTTTATACATAGCAGTTGAAAAAGACGGTTTCGCTTTCTTTAGTATGAAATAAACAGAAAAGTTCATTTGTATTTTGGCAGTACCATCTCTCTCATAATACGGTTTAATTTTGACAAGGAGTTAGGAGAAACTCCTTGGTTTGGGGCCAACATCCAAATCAGGGACAGGGATTGTAACACATGGAGCTCATTATGTTGGATCAAAGCAGGTCTATTTTTATTCGGGTCGAATTGAACTCTGACCCTTCCCGACTTTCACATCCTCTGATGAGAGCAAAAAGGACAATATCTCTTATACTTTAACCTAATAAATGCCCTTATAGTTCTGAACAGACAATACTCTGAGGACCAATGTAATTTGGATGGGGGCGGGATCATTCTATCGTTTTTGGCATGAATACACAAATATTGAAAGTGGCAGGCCGAATAAGAGTTATAAAAACGATAGAAAAGTAGAGATTAGTTTCCGCCATTACATGAAGCACTGCTTTCTTCCGTTTTTCCTGCGAATTCATAATTGACAAAAATAACAGTAAATATTCAAAGATGAATCTATCGTTTATAATGGACACAATATCCATCCCAGGGGATGTTCAATGCGCCTATAAATACTACTACTGTCCTCGCTTCAGATCACTTCAAAGTAGCCTTAAATTTGACTCATTTCAGCAAATGTGTACTAACCTTACTGATTTTGTTGGAAGAGCCGGTATACACCTTTGCATTATACCTTTCAATATGATGTCTATATATCACCCAAATCGGCAACATTAGCTTTTGGCTTTTAGTGTTGAACTACTACTCCCAATGCACGTATATATAGTTGCAGGCTTGCAGCAGTGGGCACGAACGAATCATTGATCTTTGAAGCATGAACAATTGTAAAAATTGGGGTTTCAAAAAATCGATTGGGGCTAAAGAAATACGTTAAGACAGTATTACTGACATAATACAAAGGGAAGAAAGTTGGCCAGTACATTATCATGACCCAAACATGGGTAGGCCTTGTTACGTATGTGAGGAAGAGAGTTTGTTTCTTGACAATGACATGGTGTTTCTGAGTCAAGAGCTTTGGAAGATACCGGAAGAGGCCTCTTCAGAACCGAAACTCGGTCATTAATATACTGAATCATTTTCGTATTATCTATCTTAAAGGAAAATGAATGTAGGGGGTATTTCAAATGTTTCCAATCTTGCACAATTATGTAGAGAGTTTCAATAATGATAATGATAAGTATATAGCGGATTATGGCTTTGACAAAAAGCCTTTTAGGTACTGGTATTCCAGACTGATCACGGAAAATATTTCCTTCATTACCATCTGTCCAAATCATGTATTTAATACGCTGTACCATGAAGGTGTTGGCCATGCACCTCAACATCGAAACGTATGGGTCAGAGACTCAAAAAGTGACCATGCAGCTCCCATGCAGTGGCTTGGTATGGGTCCAGTCATTTAATAAGGGAGCACTGATGTCATCGAGGCACCGGACTTCTTGAAAGGTGAATTATTATGAGAGGGAACGAGGCCGTCGAGTTGATGAACACGAAGGTTTATACAGGGATGCAACCATCTTCTTTTTATATTGCATTGCCCGTCTTCCTTACTTTCTCTCTCTTTCCCTATTTTCGTTATACCATTCTATTTCTTTGTTCTTGTTGTTGTTGTTTTTTGCTATTGTTGGGGTACACGTCCTCCTGTTCACCTTGTATCTACAGCACCGCATAATAATATGTACATTCATATAATCTAATTGAAAGAAATCGCCTTACGCCTCTAGTATATACGTTTTTCCTATGTTTCCATTCCTTTAGAATTGTTGGATGATGCTATCAGATGGCTGCTTGCGAACTACACCAGGGGGTGTTTCACAGAGACTAAGATCGACTTTAAGTTGGACTTAACTATGGCAGGCCGTTCATGCCACTGTTTGCTCTCACCAGTTACTGGCATTGGTCTCTCAAAGGATGTACAAATCATGGTCTCAAATCTACAGAATTTACATATTTTGATAATTCATTATATTGAAGGAAAAAATATTATCTAAAGATCATAATGGTGAGAGCAAACAGTGGCATGAATGGCCTGTCATAGTTAAGTCCAACTTAAAGTCGATCTTACTCTTTGTGAAACACTCCCAGGTATGTTAATTACCTGAAGAGCGGTTGAGGGGTATACGTTCGTCCCCCTGAGATATCAGAAAGCGGCGAATGTCAACGTCACCGTTCGTGTGAAAATCACCTCGGCCAAACTGAAGTTCAATATCAGACGGCTTCAGTCCTCCAAGGGCTGAGTAGTCATAAATTTTAAGTCCGATGTGTAAAGCGTGTATGATACGAACCGGTGAAATTAGAACGCTGTCTAATAAATCTTAAGTGAGCGTGTATGCGTGCTTTTTAAATTATTTCCTTCTTATATAAGGGGGTTACATACGAAATAACTAAGAGGGTATATAACGTAAGCATTGCAAACTACTTATCCCTTCAAAATTCTGTCAGTGAATCTGTACATTTTCAATACTTGTCGTAAATTGAAATATTCAAGAACCGTTCTCATATCATTTTAATATAATCTCCTAAAGGTTTAAAAATTCGGTCGCCGAACTATTTTCAGAGGACACATATTAAATCGCTTCCCATGTCGATAAATGTGGACTGACACTCCCACAGACCCCATCCCACCCCGCCATTCAAAACTGTTTCAAGACGTCTTTTCCCTCATCCCATCTCCCTGTCCATCACACTATTAATTTTTCACGTCATTTTCGGAGAGGAGCAACAACTTTCGGTGCAATATTAACGGATAATAAATGTCGACCATATGATATTGACGAGGACTTGCATGGAATTTGACATCTTTAATTAGACTTGGACGTCGTATACTATAAACACGAGGGTATTGAGCGAATGATATTAAAATAGGATGCAACATGCGGTGTTGATGCATAGATGCATTGAGTTTGGTATACAGGTAACAAGTACTTGACATAACCAATGAGGAAAATGTGAAGACATTCAGAGAAACATAGACAGAAACAGTGAGACGAAGAGAGAGGGGGATAGAGAGAAGAGAGGAAAAGAGGGAGAGAGATAGAGAGAGAGAGAGAGAGGTGGATGTAGTCATGTCTTCTAGAAAGAAAGAAAAGTGATAGACGTAGACAGTGTGCGATAGCAGTAGAAAGGCAACGGAAGAGACAGAAGGAATGACAAAGATAAGACACAGATTGAGCATTTTGAAAAGAGAAAAAAGAGAAAGACGAGAAGAAAAAGAGATTATGAAAAAGGAAGTAGAATTGCAAAGTAATGGAGCTAGGGTCGTTGTTGCACCAGACCAGGGATAAACGGTAAAAGGCGGTAGAAAAAGGAGGAGAACTGACAACAGTAGAAATGAAGAGAAAAAGAGAATACAACAGAATAATGATGAAACTAGAAAATAAGAAGGGAAGACATAATAGCATAAAGAAGTTGTACCTGCAAAATAGAGTAATAAAAAACATCTGTCTTCATAGATTAATTGAAAAGAAATAAGAAACTACTAGTCATTGGATGTTATATAAGAGAATTGTTTAGACGTTGACAAGGGATGCTCGAGACAGTGGGCAGCGTCGCATACAGGACAGAAGAGGAGAGAAAAAGAACGCTACCAAAGGATTGAATTTCCTATTACTCATTTGTACTATAATGAGACTTGACTGGCGCAATTAGGCTTGGGGGTTCCCGGTAAATGGACACAAGGGCACACTGTAAGTAGCTCTATAGGTGGTTAAATATTGTTCTGGACAATACAGACAGCGTATGGTAGTCCCTTGAAATCTCCTTGAGCAAAGCGAGTATGCGATATCCCGCCGTGCAAATTATCACGGAAAGTGTAGAGTGTAGTATATATAGCTGTCTGTGTACGCATAACAGGGAAATTAAAAAAAAAAATTTCTTTTAATCGTTCTATTACGATACATTGTCCATGCACGACTAGTTTATTTCTTTTTTCTATTCCTATTTTGAATTTCTAAACGATGAGAAAAAAGGAAGGGGAGGGAATGTGATTGAGCTCGTAAAGTTACAAACTTCAAATTTTTTAAAGGGGTAATCCCTTTTAGTTACTGCAGACTGGGATGCTCACAAAAGCACGCAGCTAATAATTTGTTTACCGTGTCTATCAGGCGCGGATCCAGGATTTCTTAGAGGGGGGGGGGCACAATTTTTTTTTTTGGCGGGGGGCACTGTGCCCCCTCCCTGGATCCGCCACTGTCTATATAAGTCTATAAGTCTATATATAAGCTAGTCTGCCATTAAATTGTATCATGTAAACAGTATATTGTATGGTATCTAATGCCGGTCAAAGTCCGATCAATATCTGTCATAATCTTCCGTTGTCAAGAATCAAATGTGAATTCTAAGTTCCACCTTCAGTATACATGTAAGATCCTAGTGGCTATTGTTGTACAGAACGAAATAGCATGTACGCTAGCATTTCATACTGTACACATTTTTATAAAATTAGAGCTTAATCTGTTGAGAGCTAGGAGGCGTTAACCCCATGTACAAGGGTAATGAGGTAAAGCCCTTCTCGCTCTCAACAGGCGGCAGATGTTTTGGGGGATCAGTCTTTTTCCATATGACCTCCTAAACAGCAACAGGGCTTATCTGAGAAACCCTGATGTATGCATCGGACACACTTACAATGGCCCAAACTGTGAGTGTAACCGGCGTTTGTGACCTCTCAACAAAATATGCTACAAATCAAATGAGTTACCTGTAACCTTGCTGTGAGGTGCTATTCTTGGGCTGCAAGCGTTTTGTCACGTCGAGGACAGTCGTGGAGCCACCGTGAAGCCTGGACCGATTTGACTTCAGAGTAGAGACACACAGCTAGTTTCCACAATATATTTGAAACGGGACTTCCTTCTATGTTCAGGTCTCCCAAAGGAGGACACCAGAGATCAAACGTTTACTGAGAAGAGGGAAGGATAGACTCGAGCTCCTTACCGTAACACGCCTCCTGGTTTAATAAGGCAACCGGAAAGTTCAGGCGCATGTGTCTACAATTTTGGCCGGTGTAGATTTCGCGCGCTTGTTGCTGTGTTGATGTCGTCTGCTCGACTGAAGTGCAGTACATTGCACACAAAACTCAGTAGTTTCTTTATATTCGTTTCCATTGTGTGATGATATTAATATCATAGTTCATTGGCGTGGGATTGGTTTGGGGATTTTGATTATTTGCTTCTCGGTTCAACGATCATCCATTCAGTAAGCAATTGAATCGTAACACACATCTGTCTCAGGTGTAGGCCCCCGCGAAGCAATGACGTTGTTCAAAGATGTATGTACGAAGTTTTGACTTCATATGCGTGTTATGTTTCGTCATCTGTACGACTTGTTTACCTGGTCCTTTTCAAAAACGCATTGAAGCACCAGCCAATTTCGGAATCTACAAAACTGAACATGGGAAACAGGTTGGTCCTTAAGACTCCTAAGCGTACGAGGCATGGTACTATGGGAGTGCCCCCCGCCCTCCTAATTTTGTAAACTACCAACCAATAGGCTACTCTTACTGTCTTCAACCTCATTTTCGAGCTGGGACAGCTGTTCTACTTGTAATGTTTCTATATTTTTAAGTAAAAAAAGGAATCAAATGGTTATGAATACATTGCGCCAAGATGTCAAAATCGAAAATTGTTGATATAAAATTATAAAAAGTGGAAAGCTGATATTCGAGTAAGATCAAGGCGTCAACAAGTCCCACCCTCCGGCAAAATCGTTCCCGCACGCCTAAGACTTATAGGACTCACCACGCGGAAGGTTTGACAAATCTATACCTCAGAAGCGTTCCATCGAGTCTTAAAAATATAGATATATTTTTAATTATATTATTATGTTACGCATGTGGAGCTGAAGGAAACAGAGCAGAAAGTAGAAAAGAAAGACGGAAAGAGATTGTAAAATATACAACTGAAAGGAAGAACCGTGTGTAATGTTCGAGTATCTGTGACTTTGTTCTGTCATACAAGTTGTAATTAATGAGGATCATTGTCTGAATTGCGACGACGCCATCACTCGACAATGATGTGCATGGAGCTTGAAGTATTTGAAGGTATTTAAAAAAAATGCATTTATGTTGTATTTTCATCAAACGATAGCTAATGATCATGCTAATCAAAATAGGCTTCCACTGAAATTCTAGGGTTTTATGGTGGCTGGTGATTTATACAAGATGCAATTGAATTATACCGTTTGTAGAAGGTTTGGGCCTTGCTGCGTTCCACGTTAACAAACACTGTCAAAAGAAAATTCAGGGGCAGGGCCAGGGGCAGTAATCATTTTTGAGGTAGGTAATCTCTCTTTCTCTCTTTTTTTTTCTCTCTCTCTCTTTCTCTTTTTTGTCTCTCTCTCACTCCCTCACCCCCTCTCTCTCTCTCTCTCTCTCTCTCTTTGTTTTCTCTTTCTCCCCTCTTTCTCTCTGTCTCTGTTTCTCTCCTTGTCTCAGTATGTCTTTTATCTTATCTTGCACTCTCTCTCTCTCTCTCTGTCTCTTCTCTATTCTCTCTGTGCCTCCAACAGTCTTCCTGTCTGTCCCTTCCGTTCTCTCTCTCTCTCTCTCTCTCTCTCTCTCTCTCTCTCTCTGTATCAATTTACATGTACACGCTATCCTCCCTCCTATAATTTCTTCTCAACCCCGTCTCTAGATCTCCGACCCCTGCCATCAATCCTATTATCATCCCAGGGTACTCGGACCCCTATCACGTGATCATGTAAATCCTTGATGCGATAATGGACATGACTTCAATACGCTAGTCTCATATACTTAACCCTTCCTGATTTTTGTAGGGACGTGATGCTGTGTATAACCAAGGAGATTCTATAGGCAAGAATCTCCTTGGTATAACTTGCACACCCGTAAGCCTCGTTCACATACAAAGCTGCAAAACGGCGGCGGTTTTGGATATGATAACGTAAGGTGTAATGCGCTTCACATTTCTGTATCTCATCACACAGAGTTTAGTGAATACGCATTCGTTTATATTTTTAAAAAATGAAAATGAAAACGGCATGGGGATGGGGATGGGGATTTTTTGCGATGATTTACCGCGTCATATCTGAACGAGCAAGAACATATCGTTACTTACTGATGCCATTTCTTAAAACATAGTTGAAGTGTGTATGCGATGAGCTGCTACTGCTGAATGCCAATTGACCAGTTTACGAACTTATTTAAATTTTAAGCATATTTTGTTTAATTAGGTTGTTCTTAACGACCTGACTTCTTGCCCGAGGCTTCCCCGACAACAAATAATGTATGCAGACTGGATTCCAAGTATTGTAGTTCATTTATTAATAACAGATTAATGGAATACCTCGTCACTATAGTTCCCCAGGAAAGAAACATCCATAAATTTGAATATGTGAGTATATCGGTTTATTGAGACGGTAAACTCGGTAATAAATTTGTTTTCGAAAATGGAAACAAAAATGGTCGAATTTCCTTGAATAATCATCCTGTACCGCTTGTGTTGCATTTTACGGAATGAAGTATAGACTTCAAAGAGCAAACAGCCCAGCTACAATTCCAGTCCTATAAGGTTTTAAGGTGTTTCAAAGGTTTGCCCCTTTAACCACATTTTTGTAAAAGTTCAATGCAATGACCAGTTTAATGTGAGTAGAAAATATAGATTCCTGAAAATTGGAAACAGACAGATTATCAATTTTTCAAAACCGATTAAGGAATAGGCCTACATCCAAAGAATGATAATGATTATAATAATAGTAGTAATTATGATAATGATAATATTTTATTATTATTATTATTTTTATTATCATTATTATTAGGCCTATTTGTTATATAACTGCACTATAGTAGAAAATAAAGATTCCTAAAAATTGGAAACATACAGACTATCAATTTCTAAAAGCCTATTAAGGAATACATCCAAAGAATAATAATAATTATAATAATAATAGTAATTATAATAGTAATATTTTATTATTATCTTTATAATTTGTATTATTATATTTTTTTTCCAATTCTTCTTCTTCTTCTTCTTCTTCTTCTTCTTCTTCTTATTATTATTATTATAATTTGTTATGCAACTGTATCATAAATAACAATAACATGATATAGAGGGAAGATGGAATATACAAAGCGGAAAATTTAACAGACCTGTGTAGTAATGTGTTTATATGTGTCAATAATTAAATGCCTACCCTGCATGTTTTTATTACTCTAAAGCAAATACACCGTGTAACGATAATAAATTGACTTAATCCGAATTAACTGCCGCCTCAGCGCAGACTACTTCACTATCTTAGGCAGATGTGGTGTGCGATGACACCGTGGAATGCAGAACGTGTGTTATGATTACACCCACATCTGTTTCTCACGCACACCCACGAAACCTATGCACGCACACACTCGCTACACACACCTATACCCGTGCCGATGTGTATATGTGGTGCCAATGCAATATGCGAATCTCTTATATTAGTGAGTGTGCGTGAGGTACGTCTCCCCGTATGTTGCCCGCGACGTGACGGGGTGTGTGTTGTCAGCGCCCGCGCACGTGGGCTGTCGAGTCCGTACTTGACGCCGAGCTGGAGAGATGCAACAATGCTTGTACACGCCACAGCATATCATCATCATTCCCATCGTTGCTAACTACTGTCACCTGTTTCAATTTACGCGGGAATCAGCGATATGCAATGCATCCATTTGAGGTTCATCCATCTCCTAAAACAAACAGATGATCGACTTCAGTGTGATCTCCGCGCTCCGACAGTTTGCAAATAGATTTCATCTTAATTATTGAAGGTATGTTTGATTGCTTTCAATTAAAACACTTTTTGGTTTGATCAGTTATAAACAGATCCTTGGCAACGTCGGCTAATGTGTATGTATAATCAATAAATGCCTTTGTGCTGGTTCGCTAATTTAACTCTGCATTTTGTTATAGTCGCAAAGTGGTGAGGTAGAATTATCAGCAAAAATGTAATTTTTCTAAGCTTAACAAAATGGTTTAGGATAGTTTCTATTCACTAATTTAAGATAATCATTTATCATGAATTCATATGATGAGTGTATCATCAGGTTATTAGCACCATTTGGAAAGGTATTGTATTTTATTAAATCTGGAAATTCCTTGTAGGCCGACAGGTGATTTTGTTGATGATCTTGTTGTTGTTGTTATTGTTGTTTCGTGTGTGTAGGGGGCTTGTGTGCGTGCGTGTGTTTTCCTAGTATATTTTCGTTGCTTGATAGATTTATAGTAAACTGTTGATATTAAAGTTGTTATTAGTTTCAAGTTTCAAGTAATAACATTCAATCATTCAATGATGCAACCCTCGGTATAATATTGCAACTGAGTGGAAACAGAATAACACTCAAATTAAACACACGCTCCCCACTCAGCATTTTCCATACAAATATGCCCCATTAGTCTAAAGTCACGACCCCAATGAATGCGTAGATCAGTTTTAAATGCCAGTCATTAGCAACGCCGTCGGTTTTTGTTACATTTGCATGGACAGCATGGCTACGTGGTCAGTCATGGTCGTAATATAACATAGAATATATATATAGGTTATGCGGCGATGAGGTATTGATTGGTACCCGTATCAATTCAGGGTAAAATTCAATGTTGTCTGTTAATTCTGGTCGTTTTTTCTTTCATTTTCATAATTATGAACATCATTTATGGAATAAACATGCGTTTGTCTATGAATCATTCCTTGCAAGGATATAGAAAGATGGAGCCACTCATCTCTGTAACGTCTGTGATGGAGGGGGACAGGGGGCACTACCGATTTTTTCTTTTTACGGACAGGCACAATTATATGGAACACATGTTGGGGGGCACTTCGCTCACTTTGAGCCGCCGCCGCCGCCACCCTCTTTTTGTAAGCCTGGGCCCTGTTTCCTAAAACTTGTTACCAATAACAAATAACATAACTGTTATAAGCTACTGAAATAGTCGCATTTGATTGATTGAAAGCAAATTTGTCATAGAAATTTAGCATTTGTTAATGACAAGTTTTATGAAACAGGACCCTGTTCCGTTCATTGTTGGCCGATATGACATCTTCAACAAATTTAATGGTTTCATGGTTATATAATCGTAAAAACGAGCGAGCTACAAAGTAGGAGTGTTAGGTTTTCTTTTTCATAACTTTAGAAGTACGCATTTTTACAGTTCCCATGGTTACGACAAACATAACAAAGAGAGAAGGCGGTGGAGATAGATCATGTTTATCTCCATCAGATTGTTTTCTTCTTCTAAATTGCTCATTATTATTTTTAACTTAGATTTATTAATGATCATAGTCCACAGTGCTCATTCACAGCAAGCCACGGGGAAGCGTGTCCGTGCAACTTAAAACATGCCAATGATTACAAAGTATGTGTGTATAGGCATCAAAGCTTTCATTCCATTTTAATGAGCAAAGAATGATCTGGTTTCTAACCAAAGATACCCTTCAAGGCTACAGTAAGATGAAGGTGTAGGAAGTAATCATCGGAGCAATGACACGCTGTAAAGCACTTTCATAATGTTTTTATAATGTTTAACATTACTATCATTGACATTAATATTATCATTATCAATATTATTATGAGTATACTATTTACACTTCTACTTTCATTATCGTTATTACTATTTTTTGTAATTGTTATTATCATTATTATTATTATGATTGTTTTTTATTATTATTCCACAAAAGCAGGATCAAGTCCGTATTATTATTATTATTAGTAGGAGTAGTAGAAGTACTAATAGTAGTTGTATAAGTGGTAGTATCATCATCATCATCATGTTAATAGAATCATCATTATCATCAACACACGTATTTGATATGATGGACAGAAAGAGAAAGAGAGGGGGACAAAAGGAAAGGGGTAGAAGGAGAAAGAGAAAGAGAGCGATAGAAAGGGAAACGAGTGGGTTGCTGTCTTACAACACAATGACAAATTTCTTTGTTGATTATTAGAGACATGCATGAAGCAACCTGTCTGTTCTTGAACTTCAGCCTGGATCACATGATTAAACATTAACCCTTGGGTAGACAGCTATCGCATTAATAAGTCTGCACGTTCCAATTTCAGCAATGAGGAGGAATATATCGAAAGTGGAAACAATGCAGCATTGACGTCTGATATGGCGAAAGCATAATATATGAAGAAAAAAAAACTAATCAAGCGCGTGCAATGGTGCAGTGAGCAGTGTCAAATGAAATTTTGCTATCCATCAAACTGCAATATAATTTATTAATCAAATGTCTGCTAGTTCAATTCAATATCAAGATATTCTAGATTCATAACAGCGAATACAAGTTGTCTGTATTATCCATCTGAATGTAATTACTTAAAATGCAGAAAAGAAATTATGACAGGTTAAATGACTACCAGGTAAATCAAATTAGCCTTACATGTATGCCCATTATGTATATTTAATACGTTCGTATAAACCTTTATGAGAATTTGTTGAATCTCCATTAAATAGCTGTACTATAAAGTTGGTAGATTTCAGAGTTTCTTAAATTAGCAGTCAGGTTTCTATCAAACTCTCAGTCTTGCCTTTTCATTTAAAACAAACACCATACAAAAAACAAACAAAAAATCAAAGAAATGTGTAGATTTATTCATTACCAGTCTCATTTTGGTTACTTTTGACAACATTTTTTTTTTTTTTAGTTTTTTTGTTTTATTCGGTCAAAACTTCTCATACATAATACAAATTAAAATGAAACACATGTATTTCAAGTATATAATTATCATAATACAAAATGATGACAAATATTATATGAGTGAAACCGACAGTTATGAATAAAAAGCAAAGAAGAAAAAAAGAAACAACATAAACAGGTTACTACATCATCCTAATTCTAGCACATTCCATTTTTTTGCGAAATTTATGCATGGATCTATCCTTATAGCAAATATATCTTTCTGTAAGGTACGTTTGATTTAATTTAATAAGAAATAATTTAAAAGAAGGGAGTATCTCAAGAGATCTACATAAATATAATGTTTTCTTTGCAATTATAACACAATGATTCAATAGAGCATGCTGTTTGACTTTTGACAACATGATAATCTTCCTTTTTGCTGCAGGAAGTTATGTAGATTTCAGAGTTCCCTAAAATTAACAGCCACATCGTTTCAGCCAAACTGTTATTTTATCTTAAAAATACAATTTACACAGTCATTGTTTTCATTGTCATTAGGCAACTAGTCATTTCTAATTGTCCCACAAAGCTAGGTAAAACTCGGAGTCTCTTTTCATCAGCAGTCAAATTTCAGTTACTGTGGGCCAGATCACTTGATAATTATTGTAGTCATTGCTCTAAGTGTTGAACGAATTAAATAGATGTCAGAGTCTCTCTAATTAACAACCACATTTCAATTATCAGCTCTCTAATTAACAACCACATTTCAATTAAACTGATATATTCTGTTGACATTGTTTACAGCACCATGCATAAGAGACACATGAGACAGTTTCACTACATTTGGTTGAGGGATATGATATTACAATCTCACTCCGATTCAGGTCCTTTTATGATGAAAATCACCATGGTAACCTGCGGGAAAGGAGATAAAGCACTCTGAAAAAATTCTAAACATGTCTTGTGGTATTATCTAGGTATGCATAATAATTTGCAGTATACAAGGTTCAATAGAAATGGCGGTAATATTTCATCGTGCCTCATAAGCGCTTTGTATACAAGAACGTGATGGACTGAAATAAGAATCACGTGCCGTTATGCAAAAAAATTGTCACATTTAAGAAAAGGTATGCATTATCTTCACGGAATGCCCGTCGCGGAATGCTACAGCAATGGCAAAGGCAAATAGAATTTGTATTTAGACTGATAGAAGTTGTTAAATAACGGCGGGGGGATGCTAACATGTCAACGCTCAAATATGATTTAAAAGATCTAATTTTCTTTTTTGATACGATGTCCGAGGGCGTGACTGTTAAAAGAAAACGGTATTATTATCTAAGTGCTCCATTTTCTAGGAATTCATTACTTATACATATTATACAGGATTTTTTTTTTGTATTTGATTTATATCTTTTATTTTCTTCGTATTTCTTCGATTGTCTCGGGTGTGAACAGTTTGAAAGTTCGATCTGAAGTCTATATTTCCTTTTACTACAAATACATTTCAAAACTATCCATTGAGTTTCTCGGCCCTGTATCTACGCGGGTATGGAACGGGTACAGTACTATGATCCATGTGGTTCAGACAAGAAATCCTATTTCATTGTAGAAGGCACTGCACAGAAACTGAAACATTGAAGACCTCCAACCAACCACATCCATCCAACCTTGCAAAAAGCCTTCTCTATAAGATTGCCCTTCTTATCATCCCAGGACGTACCCTTAATGATGCATGCCTGCCTAAGTGAAACCATCCTCCTGCGATGAAAGATATCTTGTTAAGATGCGATAGAACTAAGCCGAGGAGGGCTGCATCCTTACCATGTATAGATACTGATGATAACACAGTGCCTAAGCTCCACCTGAGGAGAGGTGCACTTCTATTCAGGCATCTCTCTCTCTCTACAAAATTCTCTGTGGTTAACCTGCTTCTGTCCTTGGTTATCAAACAAAATTAATATTTTCTACTTTCCGGTAGGCTATCACAGTTCTTTTATATTTTTTCAAGTGCTTTCTTTCCGTAACTTCCGTTGATATTGTCCGATTACGACTTTTGTTCAGTCTTGCGATTTACTCTGATGAGTTCAAGCCGAAAAGCTTTAGGATATCTGTATTCGTTGCTTTTCTTCGATTTTGTATAGTACCAATCATCTCTTTAAAGCCCCACTGCACTACTTGAAGCTACTTGCTCTCTCTATATATAGAAAACAATGCCTAAGCGGTGCCCGTTGGTCTCCATGATCCTCTTTTTCTTATGTTAATTGAGAGCTGAGTTGATGGGATAACCACCTGTCAGTGACCATGCTGGGAGGTCTAATCCCTCCTGGCCAAACTAGTGCAGACGGGCTTTAAAAAGGATATCAATCCTTTGCCCCAAATGATATATATCTCTTTACCGTCTTTATATCCTTCCCCGAACAAAGAAACCGGTTCAACAACGTCGGAATTTCGATCTTGAGTCCCAAACTGTTTTTTTTTTCTTTCAATGTGTCGAAGGCAATGGCGTCTAATGTTTCTTTCAACCTTATATTCATGGTATAAATGTTAGAACCCGTACAACCATGAATCGCAATTTTATGTACTGGAACTATAGAACACGAATGTTCTCTTTCAGGAAGAAAAAGAAGCGATTCTGATGATCACACGAGGGCCAAAAACTCGAGCAAAACAAAGTAGAATTAATCTAATTTTTAGTTTATTCCAACAAAAAAATCAGATCCGTTGCCTTTCACAAAAAATAGTGCATGAAAACACTTCTGCTTGTCTATCTCTTTGTTACCATGGAAACAGAGTTGGTTAATATTTGAAAGGTACCATTAAGTAGCGAAGTCTTCGTCGATGAAGTATTATTTAGGGCGTGAAATTTAAGCAGCGTTCGCATCACAAGAGCACCTGAAGCAGAAGTATTTGATAAGAATCTGACTGCACCTAAAGTAGTTTTCAAGATGGTGACACATTAGGGAAAATGCAGTAAAATTGCTTAAAAGCTCATGAATAGATATTTATAGCCGAAATGAAAAAAAAAATATTTCCTAAAGTAAAGTTATCAAACTATCGCCAACAGAAGAGCCAATGAAAGGATGTACAATACGCGCCAATAGTATTCGTTTATTTATGTAGATTGTGATGCAATTTCGAAACTAATCCGAATGTAATACATGAAGGGAAAGAAATTAATTTAACTCGGAAACACGAAGCACGACATGACTAAAGGAAACATCATATTACATATCTTTAATTTATCATATTTATGTTCCTGTCAGTCATCTCTTTCCTTTGTATGTCTTTGGGAGGCTTCTAATAATGATAATCTATGTTAACAGCGGATTCCACCTAGAGTAGCGTTGTTCTTACGGTACCCGGGGAGTAGATATAATAGTAGTACTCGATTATTAAGCTGGGTGAAATTCCATGGCAGCAAGATAGATGTATACAATTCATATACAGTTGAACCAGGTTTAATCTTTTTATAAATAAATTATATCACAACTCTGTCATGTCTATTGGAAACTTATGTGAAGGAAAGCCATCAACTTCTCATTATGAGGAATTCAAATAGATATTGATACACGTGCTATGTAGATCCACCATCCAGTAATGTAGTCCTGGAGATATATATAAGCTATGCTATATTTTAAAGCTATTTGCCCCGAGTCTTACTGCGATTGTTTAAGCAAATATCAGCGGCGTCATGTAGGCTAATGTATGGCGAATATTACGTAATCAAATAGGACATTGTTCTCTATCCTCATATCTCTTTTAATTACTAACTGTCCTCCCACACACACTCTTTGGTTCTATCTATTTCTCACGTTCTCTAACTTTCAAGTATGTTTCCCTGAGTCCCTGCCTGTCTGTCTGTCTGTCTCTCTCTCTCTCTCCGTCAATCGTCTAGTTTTATCCTACTAATACCACGTAGAATGTGATGTTACCTTGGTACAGTAGAGAGACGGCAATTCTGAATACCTTATCTTGGGAAAACAATCTCAATTATTATGAATAATGTACGTGCCTGATGGATAAGATGAGCGAAGGGGAGGAGAGAGTTGCTTTCCCTCTCCTCCTTTCGTTCTTTTTAATGAATTATTCGAGTGGGGACACGTACCCTTGCACCCTCCCCCACACCTTTCGTTTCTACCTTTTTCTCACGTTCTCTAACGTTCATGTATGTTTCCCCCTCTCCCCCCTCTCTCTCTCTCTCTCTCTCTCAGCAATCATCTAGATTTATCCTACTAATACGACGTAGAATGTGGTGTTACATTAGAGCAGTAGAGAGACGGCAATTCTGAATACCTTATCTTGGAAAGATATTACGCGACTGATCGGTTACAACTTCACAGCCAAATCCCGAAATATTATGTACATTCTAATGTTGAGTCAACTCACTGTTTGTACATCTACATACGCAGTGTAAATTCCCTTGCTCCATATAATTATACGAAGCTCAGGCAGGATTTGAGAAGCGCTTACAATGCTGATTGAATGCTAAGCCATGGCATCAAAACAAACTATTTAGATCTGATTCTGGATTCTCCCGAGCCTCGACACCCATTGCATTATGATGCTAAGGGTCTGTTCCCATACATACTTTTTGGGGTGTGATTTCCCATAATGCTCGATATGTAAAAATGCAATTCACATTGAACTTTAAAAGGCGTTCGAGACCAATCCATATATAGCTCCATAGCTCTCTCTCTCTCTCTCTCTCCCTCCCTCTCTCTCTCTCTCTCTCTCTCTCATCTCCCTCCAATCCATATGCAGCCCACAATTCCTTCCTTTTTTTAAACTTAATTTAATTTATTCTTTCTTCGTCATATAAATGGCACCTTAACGTTGTTTTTACGTGTTTCTGTGAATGTTGTCTCTGTTGGCCACTGTGCTTCTTCTTGTGTTTGTTTATGTAGTGCACCTTTTCTCAGTTATTATTATCTGAAGAGTCCACAATTTTCAAGCTCTGCTTTTCAGTAGACCTATCCATTTCCAAAGAATATAGATCAAGTTTCATTTTGTAATTATTCTAATTTTTCCTTTTCAAAGGTATTCATTTGTGTATGAATTTTGCACATAATGTATTATTATCATATTTGTATTTTACTGATATGAAAATAAATTAATAAATGAAATGAAATGAACTATTTTCCTCCATCGCATATGATATCAAGGGCGTGTTCCCACATACTGCGTTTGTGAATTCCCGTATGAGTGATATGTCAACCCATTTCACATTAATTTTAAAAAAGGGCTCCAGACCATAGTAATTTCAGGAGAAATTATTCCTATTGAAAGTTGGCTTTGATGGAGGCAGGAAATTATTCATACAGATTCCCGGAGAACAAAAAAAATTAACAAAATATAACAAATCGTTCTAGGGACGCAAGTCAACATAGAAATATTCTATAGACGATGTGTGTTTGCTGGGTTAGTGAATATTTCATATCACTGATGACTTTTGACAGTTGATATCAATAACAAATTATGTATTTCTAATACGGTATGCTTTTGGAAGTGGGGTCATGTTCTCTCTCTCTCTCTCTCTCTCTCTCTCTCTCTCTCTCTCTCTCTCTCTCTCTCTCTCTCACTCGCTCTCTCCCCCTCCCTCTCTCTCTCTCTCTCTCTCTATCTATCTATCTTTATGGGGGTGTTTTTGTTTTGACAGTTGATATCAATAACAAAATATTTCTAATATGGTATGCTTTCGGAAATGCGGTCATGTTGCCTCTCTCTCTCTCTCTCTCTATCTCCCCCTTTCTCACTCTCTATCTATCTCTATGGGGGTATTTTTGTTTTGCAGCCAAATTACCCAATCTATCTATTTTCTCTATTCTCGTGATAAAACAGACATTTTTCGCGGAAAATATTTTGTTATAATGCAATCATGAACTCGTAATATTCCCTCACGACCTTCATTTATTCTTCGTCATTACGTATCCATAATGATGGATTACGTGCCGATCACCGGTGCGTAAAGCTCCAAGGGGCATATGACTGAAAAGCTAATTTAGCAAATTACAGATAAACATGCGATAAATTTTAGGAAGCGTTCTAGGTTATACAGGTAACGACTGCAATTATATATTATGAGAGTTGATTAAACTGTTTTACATGATATACAGTAGGAGGCATCTAAAGCCATTAAAAAATATAAATGCATATATATATATAGATATATATATATATATATATATATATATATATATATATATATATATATATATATATATTATCCAGATGGTATTGCTATGAGACATAGATTCCAATATCTTAATTTTTAGATAGTAAAAATCATTAAATAATGTTGAAAAGTTATTTAGGGCGCCCCATTCCCTTTCTAAATTAGACAATACATCGTTGTAGTCCAGGCTATAAAACCTTAAAATCCACAGAGAGAATCAGATAATAGAGAGATTTTTTAGGATATTGACCGATTGTGCATAATCTTTGTTAGATGTGGAGACATTTTTTCGTTTACTTGCTGTTAGGCCTATAGTGAATATTCCCCAATGTATTTTTTCTAACTTAATCGTTTTTAATCAGAAACTTTTGACTTGAAATTCATGATTATGTCATGTTTAATGTTCTACAAGTCTTCTCATGTCACTCTCTCTCTCTCTCTCTCATACTTTCTTAACCATTATTGTACCCAACATCTCCGGAAACAATACACCTCAATATACCTGTAAGATAATTGTTCATCCCACCTATCTGAACCAAAAGTCACGATTTCATCTCCCTGAAAAAGAAGGACTGGGGGAATTGTATCTGGAAATTACACGGAACACATGCAGATGGATAGCAAAATTCAATTTGTACTCTTGTCATGCAAATATCAGTATCCATTTGTTCTGTTAGCCGACTTTTAACTATGTGTGCACTGTCTCTATGTACGAATGGTGGAAATGTCAAATATATGAAAGTAGATTCGATGCTTTCTTGTTTGTCCACTGCAGTACTTGTAGCTACTTGCTCCCTCTATATAGAAAACAATGCCTAAGCGGTGCCCGTTGGTCCCCCATGATCTTCTTTTTCTTATGTTAATTGAGAGCTGAGTTGATGAGATAACCACCTGTCAGTGACCATACTGGGATGTCTAATCCGTCCTGGCCAAACTATTGTAGACAGGCTTTAAATAGCAGTAGCGTATCCAGAAATTGATTTGAAAAGGGGCGCCCTTGAACATGCCCTGAAGGAGTGGGATGTTAACCTCGGACAGTCAAACGGGAAGGGAGCATAAGCCGGCTCCGTCCCAATCTGGATATGGATACGCCACTGAGTGGTGTGTTTTAATTTGTGAACAATTTCGGACTTTTTTCATTTATCGGTCGTCATAGCCCCGAACTCGGTCAATAGTGCTGCTTTTCAAATCGGATATTGCTTTGAGCAGTGAATACCGAAACGATTCGAGGTGAAGTTCCGTAAAGTTATATAGTGAGAAGGCAAATTTACACCAATCCTCTTCGTCGGTGATTACATAGGTTAGTCAAACCCCATTGGTGTTGACTTTATTTTAGAATGAGAGCAGCTGAAAATTGCTTGGTAGTAATACATAGGGAAAGTGCCTATTCCAAAATATCATATTTGAAGAACAAGAGGGATAAGGGTGGCAATTTGCCCCTCCTGGCAGGTTTCCGATGAAGAAAAGGAAATACAGCCGCCTTTTTATGTGCTAGTTGTTAGCAGGATAGAGAATGGGTCTTATGGAAACACTAGAAATACAGAAATATTCTCAAAATACTCCTCCAGCACCCACCCCCTCCCCCCATAACGCAAACCACGTCCCTCAAATAGTAGTTTCCTCACTGAAAGGATATGGATTGCAGTAGGCTCAAATGTGTTGCCCCTCCTGAGGGGCAAGGTCTGGATATGCCGCTGGTTTATTAACGTTGTGCACAAGCACTGTTAAGCCTCGTTCACATATTGCGCGGCAAATCCGCTGCGCTTCTGTTATATTATGATGGTATAAACTGTAATGCGCTTCACATTTCTGTATCTTGTAATATAGAGCTAATTTAATTCGCGCAGATCTTCGCCATTCATTTACACGTTTTTAAAAAAAAATCCGCGGTGGCTTTTTTGAGGCGGTTTACCGCGTCATATCTGAACGAGGCTAAAATCTACTTCATACCCTGGAACTCTCAAGTGACACGTTACCGACAACCGCAGTCACGTTTAGCAATGTTAAATCTGAGATGCATGGCCCTACGTGTTATCAGTGTCTGTGATATGGTGTAATATTGAAGCCCTAAGAAAATTGCGCTTCAAAATGATCATGAAGTGCCTCAAAAAAGTAAAAAAAAATCTTTGAGTGACCGGTTTTACCATACTCATTTTCCCCTATAGACTGTAGTGTTATGAAAACCGTTAGGAAAACGCAAAATTTGATTTCGATTTCCAATCATAAATATCTTGATAATCAGACAGTCGATCAGCTTGTAAAAGTCATGGGGTTCCTGACTGACCTAAAGGTTTATAATTATCATTGCAGCATGAGCTTAATCCAGGATTTTGTTTCAGAATCTGAGACAAAGTTACCCAATCCCTTAACTTAAGCTTGAATCGCCCGCTGTACTATCATAAGGAATGATTCATTATCTGTAACATAATTAAAACTACGTTTGTTTTCTTTTCTATATTTGTTTTCCCTGTGCATAAAGAGCAGCTTGAAATTCTGGGTATTAAACACAAAGAAGGTGCTCGTCCACATTGTACAAGAGCTCTGTAACGACTCTAAAAATCCTCTTTATACCTTTGGACTCTCAAGTGACACTTTATAGACAACCACGGTCACTTACTCATGCTCTAATGGCTTTTGCAAGATGTTACTTGCCGAGCCTCGTTCGGTCATCGCTTAAACCGAAAAGTGACTTCCCGCCCGCTGCACGCGGGGAATGGGATGCTTGAATAGATGACGAGGCATGAGCAAAGTGGATCGAAGAAGGACGGCAAAGAATGGAAGGATATTTAAAGAAGAGAAAAGAGGGTTGTTGAGTGATGGATAAATTAAATGGGGAGAGAGGGGAGACGGGGAGAGACGGGGAAGGGTAGGACAGGTTAGAAGGTGAGCGAAACAGAGTATAGGGGTGACTGTGAAGGGTTACATTAAACACCTGGGTATCGATAGAAAAGTGCATGAAAGAGAGGAGGGAGAGAGAGGGAAAGCGGGATATAAAAAAAACAGATAGAGAGCGAGCTGGAGAGAGCGGGAAAAGAAAATAAATACAATTATAAGGGGAGCTATGGATGGACGAACCCAAAATGGAGTAACGAAATAGTACAATTTAAAAAAACGATGATGTGAGCAGAAGAAACGTAGGGAAATGTGCATGAGTGGAGACGGATTATCATGAAATAATGTATAAGGGAACAAATAGGAAGAAAAATAGTTCGTTTTTCATCTACACGGTTGAATGGAGAGACCTCGATCGTGTATCTTTATGCTTGTAAGATGATACAGCTTGGTACAGTGTTTCCACATCCTGGTGTATATGCCTAGGCCTCCCAAACTGGCGTATCAATGCATGTTTTAACGATAATTTTATGCTGCCATCATAAAATCATCATAACAGTGTGCGCATCGTTCGTTATTCAGGGATAAGCTTCTGTATGCATGACATGCTACAAAAATGCTATGGTGATGACCACTAAATTTACTCTATTAATTATTTTTTACAACTGTATAATTCATTCAATTCAAGGGTTACAGATTATATATTTTGGGAAGGACATGCA
This sequence comes from Mesocentrotus franciscanus, assembly GCA_037976565.1. NCBI lineage: Eukaryota > Metazoa > Echinodermata > Echinoidea > Camarodonta > Strongylocentrotidae > Mesocentrotus > Mesocentrotus franciscanus. The sequence goes on along the minus strand of CP137674.1, from coordinate 23,314,998 downwards.
GATAACAATGGCATAAAAAGATATATTATATGGCTAATATAAAAATAATAATAATTAATGACTGATTTCCTAATTTTTAGATCAAATTTTAATGAAAAGGTGTCATTGAATTATTTTGTCAACATAACGCATACAAAAGATAATTTAATTCTAGAGCTCTCGAAATATAGTAAATAAATATTTTAAACAAAGAGGGAAAGTAAAATTGTAACAGTTTCGAAATTATATTTCATTCCGACTGTTATATAATCATGATGTAAATATACATGTACATGTATCAAAATTGTTAAAATGCGATAAATTTCCTTACGCCGTATGTACTCAGTCCCAGGGCAAGAATTAAGGGGTTATGCTAACACCAAGACGTGTTTGTAATTGCATTTTAATATATTTTGTACCCGGACGATACTGTACACAAAATGTCTAGGTCCCTCTCCGAATACCAACGATTGGTTTATCTTTCATAATGCACGACCTTGGTTTGGCTACGAGGAAATTTGCTCCGTGCTATGAATTCCCGATATCATTAATATTTGATTGGATTTAATCAACAATGAATAATAATAGGACGCCTGTCCGCGGGGCAGAGGCAGGAAGAGGTGTGTGACCGACGAGTTTTATTGACTGGTCCCTGATATAAACCTATATTTCTTCATTCAAGATGCACGAAGAGGTCAGTGCCACTAGCCATGTTCAGACGGGGGCTTGCTAGTCGGCGTAAGTTAATCCCTGCAGCAGTAAATATCTCATGTATATTTCACTTACACCATTAGTTGTCCACACCCTCTTATACTCGGACCAACTTTGCCACGATTAAGTTAACACGACCTTCCGCCGACCAGCGTAATTTCCGGAAGTGGTGGCGCCCGCACTAGTCGACCTCAACCCACCTTCCGCATCTAAACCGTGCAAAATCTAATTTTCATTTTCGATTGTAACAAACAACCCTCGTGAAAGGACACAGATCCTCCCGAGTGTAAGTGAGAGCATCCACACGGTCAACTTACGCTACCCTCTATAGTCGTGTTAGCGCGTTACTCCTGGATAAATCCAGGAGTAAATCGGTCGGGGTATAAGGTAGGCGTAGCTAACACGACCATCGTTCAGACGGTCACCACTCCGACCTTTACACCGACCTCACCATATTTACCCCCTATTAGCTCTTAACACGACCTTTATTATTTTACGACCTTCCGCCGACCAGCGTAATTTCCGGAAGTGGTGGCGCCCGCACTAGTCGACCTCAACCCACCTTCCGCATCTAAACCGTGCAAAATCTAATTTTCATTTTCGATTGTAACAAACAACCCTCGTGAAAGGACACAGATCCTCCCGAGTGTAAGTGAGAGCATCCACACGGTCAACTTACGCTACCCTCTATAGTCGTGTTAGCGCGTTACTCCTGGATAAATCCAGGAGTAAATCGGTCGGGGTATAAGGTAGGCGTAGCTAACACGACCATCGTTCAGACGGTCACCACTCCGACCTTTACACCGACCTCACCATATTTACCCCCTACTAGCTCTTAACACGACCTTTACCCCGGGGTAAATTGCCATCGTCTGAACAAGACTATCTGGTAGAGAGTGGGGAAAAATATACGTCTGGGGAGAGCAAATTGTGTTCCGATTTTAGCGCGAAGATAATGAATAAGAAAATATTCGTTTTACATGATTATGTTATTGTAGTGTATAGCACGTTTTGCAGTTTCTTTACTGGCATACTTCTTCACTTTCCTTTATTTCAATTAAAAATCTGAATTAAGACTAATAACATATTCAGACTTCTGTAACGGAAAAGAAAAGAGAGATTTGTTCATACACTACATAATACAAATTTATATCAAATACAGCAATTAAGTTTTTCCATCACCTCAATAAACAAAGCGAGTGACTGATATGATACTATGATATATGAAAGCAAACGTTAAAATGTTGTTGGATAGCATTGAGCGAAGCTAATATGACAAATATTAAACAATAACACGATACGAGCAGTGACGAAGTCACAAGCTGTATTACCTCCTCCCTTATTTTAAACAGCTTTGCATTTTGGGGCCAAATTCTCAGATAATTTTGTTTTAGCTTTATAGATATTCGGCTTACTTTTCAGCATACGTCTGAACTCCCCCCCCCAAAAAAAAAAAAATAATAATAATAATAAGAGTAATGTAACGACGCTGTTGTGCGGACACAAAGAGTTCCCGTCTCATCAACGTTTCTGCAATGGACTCGCCTTATGAGGACTTATTAAAAAGAAACCGATCCTTAATGACGGAGATACATTTCATATCAAATGACGTTCTCTTACTTGAATTGCGCGTTTCTTATGCGTTCTTATGATGCTTTTGAAATGAATAGAGAAAGGAGGGAGATAAATTACGAAGTATCATCATGAAGTGAAGCAGTATTATATTGAAATTGTATCCTTGACCCGTTTTACTCTAGAGTATAGATAGGGTATCAGTGTACAGGTAAGAAAATACGGATTCAAATTGGTAAGCTAGTAACAGTAACCGTGGAGATAGAATAGAAGGAAAGAATGCAAAATGCGCTCGTAGTTTCCAATTTCAACGTCAGAAAATTTTTAAAAAAAGAAGTACATCTATAGATCATAACCACAATTAAAGTTGTTGAAAGTCCACTTGAAGTAATATTAGTGACAGCATGCATGTAGAAAATTACGCAAACAAAGGTAAGTCTCATTGTCTCATTACACAGATTAAGGGGTATTTTATCTGTACTGCCTTTTATTTCTCAAAAACCAATTCTATTTCATACAAAATATAGGATAATAACTTTTTCCATATTCGTAACCTGTACACATTATACATTTTGTACAGAATCGTTCGTCATTTTGATAAGCATACATAAATTCGTCGCTCTCACCACGAACCGTCCTCTCTAGCAAAATTTGATATTTTTTTCATTTTTTTCATTTTTCTTTTTTTCTTCATTTTTTGCATGTACTCATGGTTACCTACATCCTGTAAAAATTTCAGAGCGTGAATATGCTTGGTTACGTAATACCGTCATCATCACAAAGTGTCCGCTCAGCGATTATAGGATTTGTCTGCACCACGAACCGTCCTCTGTTGCGCGCAGTACCAGAGCCTTCCATTCAATTTGTACACTGTCAGGTTGCGCGCAAGTAGAGCAGACGGTTCGTGGTGAAATCGCGTAGCGTGATTGCGCATTTTATCTTTTCCACGAACCGTCTTCTCTGTTTACAAACCAATTGTAGCAAAAATACTCCAACTCAAGAAAATCTAAACACACTGTATAAAACTTTAAGACCTAAGCTATCAAGTAGTCCCATTGATTTTTAATATAATCTATTCTAAAGTCTAACAAATACCGTTTCAAAAAGTCTTATCTTTTAAACGCGTTTTCTGCAAAACTGACTTTCGCTTGGAAATGCGCGGAGAGGACGGTTCGTGATGCGAGCGACGAATTGTTATCTTGACTAGAATTTATGATTTATACAATTACATAACGTGAATTATATTTGAAAATGGACCAAAATAATGAAAAATTAGTATTAACCATTTCCTTATGCTTCTATTCCAATTGCGATCCTTCCAAAACAAATATATTTGAATTATATTAGCTTTCTCCTGAATCCAACTACAGCTGTTCATGTTCTAGTGAATTATTATAAATTTGCAGCAAGGAAATGCTAAAAGGTTGCAATTTTCGAGATATTTAGTGTCAATTTGAGTGTAAATTCCTTTAATATTCTTGCCATTTTCCCCCCTTAAAAGTCAGAATCATAAAAATGATTAATGGAAGAAACATGATCTTATTAAAACCATGGTAACACATTATGATAATTACAAAGGAGTGGATGCAATGTCTTGCAGATTATAATGAACAGGTGATGTACGAAATACCTGTAAGTTTTTATTATTAAAGAAATTTGAGCATGATTATGACCATGATGACAATTTTATTGGAGCAGATGTCATTTGATATGGCTACCATTTACATCAAAATGAATGCATCTCACACACAGCATGCGTGGCAGTAAATGTGACGATTAATAATAATTGAATTTAAATTGAAACGCTGTTACGAACGTTTAAACGCTTTGCCCATCAGTCATACCCAAAATCCACTCTCGCACTACACTAATAGATTCCAGTTATAACGAGATCAAGCGATATAGTTCCGTGTGTTCTATATCCATATTCGGCATTGTTGACTCGGTTGATAAGCATACATTCTTTTCAACCACTCTCTAATCAAATATCACTTTCACCGAACAGATATTGACTGCTCATTCAATTGCACGACCAATATAATTTAATTTCAAGCAATGCTGAATTCGACCTTTCGTTATTGAAATATCTACGTTTGTGTGTATTGGTATTATTTTATTTAAAGTTGATCACTTCAGTTGCTATATATGAATAGTAACTTACGCGATGGAGAAGCTGCGTTTAAATGACTTTTGATTTAAAGAAAATGCAAATTTTAATTTGTTTTCATTATTTCGTCAGTATCCTTGCGTACAGGATGGATCAATAATTGCCCGTTTGATGCAGCTGCGAAATTAAATGGATTGTAATAAAAATCGATCAGAGATACTGTGAAAGGCTACCATTTGTAATAGACATGCTGTCAACATCACGAAAAATAAAAGGGGATAAACCTGATCGCAAAACATTACGACAATATCCATACTCGGTACGAGGCGGCGGTCGAGGTCCACAAACCCACCCCCCAGGATTTTAAAATGACCTATGTTCGGCCTACTGTTACATTCGGGCAGCGTGCTAGTCTACGTAAATCATAACATACACAATTTGTTTCCATCTTATCTAGTATTACATTTGACGATGAAAGTACATCGTCACTACGGTGAAGTGTCAAAAGTTTTTGGTAAGATATGCCGCCCCTCTCTCTCTCTCTCTCTCTCTCTCTCACACACACACACACACACACACAAACACACACTCTCTCTCTCTCACATCACACACAAATGAATGACTGTACGCCTAAGTATATTCTCCGGCCTCCAGTAATTTCACTCACGGTACTCGTATAACCTCATCCGAGGCTGACATACGAAGACAGTGCAATACAAGTGTCTGAGGAGGGGGTTCTTTCTACTAGTCTAGGTAAATAGAGACATCCTCCTGGTTTTGTCGTGGCAACCTTTCGAAGTCTCTCCATCTTATATACCCCAGTTAAACCGCCAAAAGGCCGCCTCCATTCCGATCAGAGAATTACATTACTCCTGAATAGCAAAGTTACCTGTTGGTTCGGAGTCGGATGGGCGGTGTGACTGAGGTTCAACTGTTGACTTGTGGCGGTTCTAGCCTCTCGTGTTGTTGATGTATTGAGGTGACCGGCTTTAGAGGCGCCTAGTGACACTGTTCGAGTGCCATTTGATTCACTTTTCTCTCTGGCTCGCTCCCTCTCTCTTTCTCTCTCCCTTCCCCTCTCCCCCTCTCTTCCCATCTCTCTCTCCCTCTTATGGAAGGGGTGTTTAAATGGAATTAGTGGGGATACAGCGATTTAAAAAAATATATATATAATGTGAATATGAACTTTGTATAGTTGATGGAATGTGAGCATCCATTGGGCATCACTTACGGTGGCGTTTGTACAGGAACGCAAGGAAGGTATGCAACTTTATAATGTTTTTTTTTTTAAGGAAATAAAATTGAAAAGAGGGAGGAAGGGAAAGATGTGATGGTGAAAGGACGTGAGAAGAAGTTCCTCGTGACAAATTACATCTTCAACCAGACTTGGTTGGGCTCCGTCCAAGCAAATCCTAATGCCTTGGTCCAAGGTACAACTACAAACTCGCACTATCTAGGGTGCACTGAGTCAGATTTGAACCTTGAAAATATCAAATGTTAGACTTTCTATGCTCTTTATATTTTGCCATTAATGTTAAGCCCCCATCACACCCAATTAGTTCTCACTACGTTCTGGAACCGTCCTAGAAAATCTTTAAACGGGTTGTGGTCGGGGTAGAATGTGTAAATAATGTCTATAATATGATCCTAGTTCGTTCATAAACAGTCCTCGATACGTCAATCTCGTCTGTACCCCGTCCACAGTCAGTTCATATTAAGTTCAGATCGGGTAAATTTGCCATTTCCAGGCAGTCTAAGCCAGTCCGTAATCAGTTTAAACCCGTTATTATCTAGTTCTACCTCGTTCCCAATACGTCCAAACCCATTCTTACTAGTTCACAACTTGTTCTAACTAGTTTGTAACCCAACCGCCCCGTTCAGAGACAGTTCAACTCGTCCTCATCTTGTCACTCCGTCTAATTGCAGGACGGTGAAAATTTTGAACAGGCTCAAAGTTCTAGAGCACTCTCCCGTACTAGCCAGTCCGAGCCCATCCATGACGTTCTTAAACAGATCGTAAAAAAGTTGCTACTACGTTCAACTCCGTTCGCACACAGTTTGAGCCCGTTTGGCAACATTTTCCAGAACGTAGTGAGAACTAGTTCGATGTGATAGGGGTTTTAGGAAGCATATAAAGCTTGTTATGGACTTTCTTTGTGTAAAGATACGTAAAGACCAAAACAGATTTCAGCTTCGATAAAACAGAATGGATTTTCTGCTTTTAAAAGCGTGTAAAGAGAATAAAAAGTCAAAATAATATTTTAAAGTATAACTCCGTGACAAGTCAAATATACTCACAATTTACCACCATTCGAAGAACAATATTAACTCTCTGGGTTATTCAAATGCAAATAATGAAATTGTATTTTTTTCTTCAGTCTCTTGCTTTACCGGCTTCAATCAAGTATTGTGTTCTAGTGTTGCGGAAAGGAATACCATCATTTTTGATTTCGCGATTCGATGAAAGGAACTTCCTCAATTGTAAATCTCTATGCATACAATGTATGTCTGTATTGATCTGTTTGTTCCTGTGTGTCTAATTATATCTCTGTATCTGAAAACTCCTCTCCTTTCTTCTCTCACCCTTCTCCCTTCTATCTCTTTCTCTCTCTCTCTCTCTCTCTCTCTCTCTCTCATTCTCCTACTCAGTCTCTCTCATCTCTCATTCCCCACCCGACACTCGTTCCTCATCTGACTTTGTCAAAGTCTTGCTTTCTCCCTGCCCTTCCTTCTCTCCTCGTCCCCCTTTCTCTCTCTCTCTCTCTCTCTCTCTCTCATTCTCTCTCTCTCATTCTCTCTCTCTCTCTCGCTCTCCCCCTGCCTCTGATTTCTCATTAAGCTTCCCTCTTTAGCTTCGATGCCTTTCCCCTCTCCGTCGCGTATTTTTTTTTTACTCACTGTCTACTACTCAACTTAGATATCATCTTGCTCCTAAAGAATTATAATTATATCGACAATGATTATATAACGTCATCCAACTTGACAACCATTGATTGACCAGTAGGCCCGCGATGGAAGGTCCCTTTTATAAATCACATAGCATATCACACTAGCTGGAATTCAACCGAGGCTTAATTAGTGTCCAGACGAATTAGTCCCGATGTATTAACATGCGCATTATATCAACCAAGCCCGGTCTTGGCATAGCGAGATTGAATTATTAAAGACGAATGTATCCCCTGAACCGAGGCACTCAGAGAGGTTGCATTTGATTCGCTTTCACTTAGCCTTACCTAAACGAATTTACTTTGTCATGGACGTGCCAATGATTTCCAGCTTATGCCTAATTCCTATTAGCATTGGAGATGGGATTGTTTATCTAAAGGTTTTAATTACTATGAGGCGAGGTATTTTAAACATCGAGCAATAGTTCGTCTGAATTATTATGCCATTGAATGAATTCCTGGTCAATAATGAAGAAATAATTCGAGAAAGTATTTGCATCATGTATCACTTGCTTTTGACAGAGCTTTGAATTCGACACCTGCCTTTTGGATTCCACATACGTTTCAGAGAAAACATTTATTATTATGTATTATTTATTATTATTAAAATATGTCTTGTTCATGGTGTTAAAATTTTACTACGAAGATATTTTCCTCAAATTATTCTATATTTTATTTCCAATACAAATGTCAAATCTACAACAACGAAAGAGGATAATAAAGAGGAAACAAGGGGGACAAGAAACTAAGAATAAATGTTATTCATTATTTATCAAAGAGACCACTAACATAACGCCTAAAACACAAGAAAGAGAGAAATGATCGTGTTAAAACTATTGCGAAATGCCCCTTTAATTTTCCCTTGGTTTTAGCAGGAGGGGGGGGGGCATTATCATCACGTGGAGAGTAATGTTAGCTACCATAACAATGTTATAAGGTATTCGATAAAACAACTTTTCCTCTATCGTCTCCTTACTGCTGATGTAATCTATATCTGTAAAGCGCATTGAGAGGGCCTGCGGTCCTGAAATGCGCTATATAAGGACGAACTATTATTATTATTATTATTAATCATCAATCTTCCACAGTTTAAGAGTACTGTCCATAATCTGCAGACGTATATGGTCGTAAGAAACAGGGCACGAGGGAATGTGCCCCCCCCCCTCCCCCGCAAAAAGCGTAAAAGTGGGGAATGAGAAGGCTAGATGGGAAAGGAACGTAAAATGAGTTGCACCTAAATCCTTCTCCACCATTTGATCTACTAGGTAGGACCAATGGTGATTTAAAGTTGCCTAATCGCATTAAGAGAAGAAAAAGGTGTGGATAATAGGATCAGACTTTAGTTTCCGAGAGTGATAACAAAATATATATAAAATGCAAAGTTCTAAACAACAATGTTCAAAATAATTTACAATATATTTGTTTAGTATACATGTAGGCGCTAGAATACAATGTTGTTTATATTGCAAATTGGACGATCTTAAAAGTCTTCTTCTCAAGTGAGTGTGTCTTTAAGTATGTCGTCTTCAGTTGCTTTATTTCAACGCATGAATTTTAGGAGTAACATGAATCATAAGTGACAGCTTTTCATAAACACTTGGCCACATTGGTCACGTTGATTTAATGACGCTTACATGCAATCCAGCGCGAAACATACGTGTAATCGTTTTTTCTCTTCTGATAAATCAGGTTTATTTGGAATGGAGTATTTTTTGTTTATTGCGACGGGGAATGAAGGCTAGACAATTTTGACATTCGTCGAGTCTCTCTCTTTTAAGAAAGCATAATTTAAAAAGTAGGTTTGCTTTCGAGGGAGCTTGATGTATTTATCAACATGAAGACGTATACTAACGTCAGATTTATGTCTTTCTATTTTCATTCACTGATATATTGTTGGGATTCTTTATAATCATAATTGTATATTTTTCTAAAATTGCGAGCTGTCCATAGCCTTTCCCTCCCTTTCTCCCCCTCCCTCTCTCTCTCTCTCCCTCCCACCCTCCCTCCCTCTCCCCTCTCTCTCTCTCTCTCTCTCTCTATCTCTCTCTCTTCCTCCTCTTCTCTCTCTCTCTCTCCCTCCCTCACTCCCTCTCTCTCCATCTCTCACTCCCCCTCCCTCCTTCTCTCTCTATCTATCTATCTGTCTCGATCTATCTATCTTTTTCTCCATCTCCTTCTCTCTTTCTCTCCGACTTCTCTTCTCTTCTTTTCTCTCTTCCCTCTGAGCGACTCTATGTTCCCTTTGTTCGTTTATTTATCGTTGTTGGTAATGTTGAAAGCACTTCACATCCCAAGTACCCAGGGTACTGCCTTTTATTATAAATTGATATTTGATGAAATGCAGACGTAGACCAAATCATTCCTATCAATATAAATATTCTCCATCTGGAAAAGAGATGAACAACTTAAAATGAACGAACCATTTCCTTCGCGAAAAGGGTTTCGAAACGTTTGACGGATTACATTTTTCTATTTCCAATAAACTTTGAGTACCTCGATTGGGAATACGCATCCGGAGTAATTTTTTGACGTGAGGTTTCAAAATGCATTGCTTTACTTTGAAATCTAACACGAAAACCCCACTTATTGCTTTTTGGACAACGATATTTGCTCAAAGATATTGAATGTTTTCCAGAAATAGACCTGAATACGTCACAACAACATTAAACCAGATCTGAAAGATGCATATTTTCGATAAGATAAAAATGAGAGTATAGAAACGGAATGAAGAGGTTATCGATAAGAATATAAATTTTGCTTTTCGAGAATTGATAATGAAAACTTTGTCTTATTCGGTTTTGTTTGTGTGTGTGAATGGTTTAAGGAAATGAGTAAAACTATTGCGATCCTCTTTCTCTAATATCTAATATCTTTATTATCCCCCGGCCCCCCCCCCCTCCCTTCTCTCTATCTTTCACTGTCTCTCTCTCTCTCTCTCTCTCTCTTCCTCATTATTGCGGACCTCAGCTACTACCCAAAGGAACATTATCGTGAATTTTACATGTATATAAAGGTAACGTAATTAAATTCTTACCCATTCAGATAATTGTATTTTCAAGTCATTAATACTTTTATGGTAAGGCAAATTCAAGCCTTAATGGAGGAGGAAAAATTAATGCTCTTGCATGCGAGCATTTTCCGATGGAATTTACTTTTAGCTGACATACAACATGCTTAGATTCAAAGAATGACAACAGTTTCAAATCTACCGAAGATAACAGTAGCATAGCCATATATTGTCCGTAGGGGCAAGACACATTCGAACACATGGCGATACATGTATTTGTTTATACTATATAAAGGAACCCCCCAGGAAACCACTTTTTAGGGCCCCGGACTGCGTATAAGCAGATAAGGGACATGCATGAGTATCGCCAAAAGATGTACAACAGAGTGACCCCCTCCTTCTATATAATCTCTCTTTCTCTCTCTCTCTCTCTATTTCTCTATCTGAGTCAAACGTAAGCGCACATAACTGTTCATGATTAATGTTTTGCTTAATCCCCCAAATATTGTTAAGTCATTAGGGTGTTCAGACTAGTCCGAGTGATAAAAGCGACACGTGGCGTGGGTTCCAGCGTGGGCTTTAATTCGTGCGTAAAAAATAGAGTGTCTCCGGGCCCTCTTCTTCGGTTCAAACGTACGTAATCCTATATCTCCTCCATTTTGTACGATGTACATGCTTTTGTGTAGTCAAAAAGATGAGTGATAGTTCGCTTTAACTCCTTTTGTCTGCGCTTCCCGCACAGTCACGGCCTGTGGTAAAACAGCAAACAGACGTCGGTTTGTTCAGCTGACATGTACATCACAACACAGGCGGTGTGGCACGCCCGTAGAGTCAAACAATGTTTCCATTAACACATTGACGCACGCGTGAATGTCAAATCAAAGTCACTCTAGTTAGGGGCTCAAACATAATTATTTTGTCAAAAAGTATAACAAGCCTTACATGAGGGACGGCTCCTGCTTTAAAGATCAAATCTACTAATGTGTAAACGTAGCCGGTATTAATGGGTATAGTTTTCCAAAGGTAATTCGCACAACAAAGTGGTTGTCTCATTGGCAGTAATTGTCTGGGATAGTGGTCCTAGGAAGCAGTTGTCCAGGAAAGTTGTCCGAGTTAATTGTCCGGGTACTAATCGGGGTAGGGGTAATAGTCTAGAGTAGTTGTCCGGCGTATATTGTTCCGGGGTAATTATGAGGCGAGGGTACTCATTATTTAGGAGGTAGTAGGCCTACACTGTACTCTCAAGCAGGAAATCTAGGACTTAAACCTGATTCATTTTTGTTTACATTTTCACTTGCAGTGTTACCGTGCTTATTATCATTTTAGAGACACGGTACTCGATTTCTTTTATAATGAGAAAACATCCTGATATTTTTCGTTCCCCCTTTCGCCATTCAAAGGGGTCAGGTACGTATAGCAGGGGCGCTGACTAAGGGCTGCCTACTTTCAAGCAAGTGACCTTATAACGTTACATGTATGTAGTTATAAGCTGGGTGGCTGGATCCTGTTACATTCTGCGATGCACACGTATGCTCGACAGTAGTTCATCAATCTATTGAAACATTCAATGTAATTTCATTCTAAAAATACATTTTGGGCCCACAATGACGATTAAGCTGTAACCTAATCATAATTTCAGCAATGGCGGATTTAAAGGACCATGCACAACTGTGTGTATGTGTGTGTAATTGGGGTTTTACAGACGTGTATCAATCAGATATGATTATTTACGTTTGGGGACCGACCTTTAACGTCGCCATCCGAAAGACGTGACTCAGTTTCGAACCGGGGTCGCCTGAGCCAGTTTGTGGGCGAAGACAGAGAGCTGACCAAGTGAATGTGCCGCTAGACCAACTCACATGGCCCATGCCCACTCCTTTTATACGAAACCTGCCATTCCTCATGTTCCTTAAGTACACAAAAGAATATGTTGTTGTTATCAGTGATATCTCGGAATCGTGCTCCCCTTCTTTTTAAGGAATCCTGAATTCGTCTCTATGATCTTCGGGATACCTGCCCTTGGACAAATACATCCGGAACTTCAACCATATTCTAGGACAACCACTCCCTAAGACACTTCGAACGCCTCAGATAGTTGTCCGAGCTGTAATGGGGGCATTCTTAATTAAGAGGGTGATTATCGGGGTTGGTTTTCAGGACGGATTTCTACTAGGGCGTATATAGCTGTCCAAGGGAGAGTCGTCCAGTATTGTACATAAACTACTGTCGCTTTACTGTAATACCAACACACACACACACACACACGCACATACTCACACCAAAACCCATGCGATAAATTCATCCATGGCCATACATAGGGCTAACAAATGTTATATTTTCCCACTGCATTCGAATTACATTATCCTTGATTTTTTTTACAAAACGTTTTCCATCAATCAACTGGTATGGCTGTCATTTTTCGAGATACTTCCATCTGAATTGATGTGTAAAATTACTGTGAATATTTTCAGTCGATAAAATAGCGGCAATTCATCCACCTGAATGAACTAAATGGGAGCGCCTGTCTCCAGGTTTACTGACGACGCGTGAATGAATTGATTATTTAAAAAGAAAAGATGGAGAAAATGCAGCCTGTATTAGAATGACTGATGGAACTAAAAAGGGAAGTCGTTTTTCTCCTCAAAAGTCGACTGCAAATTTACAGTGATTCTTCTTCTTGTCTGCATGTTCAAATGAAGCTGAAATTGTTTTTGGTTGACGATTGCCTTTAGTTTTGCCTTTATTAAGCATATGTTACATACTATTCCTGAAATGAATTAGTATGAATAAAATAAATTGAAATTATTCGAAGTTTGAACAACCAGGTGATAAATGGCCTGCACAAAATAATATCTCAATATTTATCGTTCAAATCCTCTATCAAATTTCACTCACAAACTGTGCAACGTTGTAAGCAATCAACCATCACTATATCTATTTCATTTAAAAAAAAAAAGATATTATGATATTTTAATGAGTATTGAATGCTGTTTATTTATTGGCAATTTATGAGCAACAGTGGATGAGAAAGTGATAACATTACATTCACTCGTAATGCGTAATGCTAGATGCATGTATCTTGTATCTAGCCCGGAGAGTCTAGCGCTATGTGAGAAGCCTCAGCTGGGATTTCGGATGTGTGAAAATAATTGGATCAGGGGGGATGGGAGGGCGAAGAAGGTAACGGAAATAACGATGGAGGAATTGGAGGAAATAATTAGGGTGAGAAAAGCTTGGCTTTAAGATTTAGTAGCTTGGTAGGATGATGGGGGTGTTGGGGGTGTTGGAGGATGTGGATGCAAATGGGGCTGAACTTGGAGGATGCTTATGTGGGGAGGGGTAAAGAATTTGAATAATTATGAATGGGCCGGAGAAGGTAGAAAGAGGTGTAGCGTGGTGGACTGGAGAAATTTGGAGGGGGTAAAGAAGGGTTAAAGAATGTGGATATCAATGAGGTGGACTGTGAAGGAGTAAAAGGTGACGGGAAGAGTGATGATGAGGACGGACGGACGGTTTTGATGATGTGGGGTGGGGGTACTATTGGGGTGCAGATAAATCATTGAACTCTAGAGCTTGGTAGGGTGGGGGAGATGAGAAGGGGGCAAAGGATGTGCATATAAATTGACCGGAGAAGATAATTGGGGTGTAGAGGGAAGGGCTGTGAAGAAGTTACGATAGGTGAAGAAGGGAATGAGGATGATGATGATGTGGACCGGGATAAAGGTATCGAGGTGCAGAAAAGAGAGGGAATTTATGATGATGCTGGTGTGGGTGAGCGGGATGAAGAACATTGGGATGACGGTATTGGAGCAAAGAATGTGGATATAAATGAGCTATGGAAGATGCATGCGGTGCACAGAGCTAAACTATAAAGGTATGAAGGAGAGGAGAGTATTGATGACGATGATGTTGCCGATGAGGTACCACAAAATGGGGGTATTAAGGTGCAGAAAAATCATCTTTGAGATGTATAGAGGCTTGGTATAGGGTGAGATAGGATGGGTACAACAAATGTAGAATATCTTGGTCGAGGAGGATAAATAGGGTATAGAGCGCTAGCCTGTGAATGAGTCACGTTTAGGTGTAGAAGGGATTGAGGATGAGGATGATGATGATGATGTGGGATGTTCCTGGGGATGGGGTAGTGGGGTGCAGGAAAGTCACTGTTGAGATGTAGAGGCCAAGTAGGATATGGGAAGGATAAGAAGGGGCAACGAATGTGGATATAAATGAGCCTAGGAAGATAAATGGGATGTCGAGAGCTGGACTGAGAAGGATTCAAGTACACGTGGAGGTGAAGATTGGGATGAAGATGAGGATTATGTGAATGAGATGGGAGAGAGTATACACAGGATGTAGAAAGGGGCAAAGAATGTGGATATAAAATAATGAGCCGAGGATGATAAATTGGGTGTACAGAGCTGGACTGAGAAGGAGCCAAGTTTACATGTAGAAGAGAATGAGGATGAGTATAGTGAGGGTGATATGGGATGAGGTTCGAGTGTGGGGATGTAGAAAATCATTATTGAGATAAAGAGAGGTTTGGTGTGGGGGCGACAAAAATGGGGCAAGGAATGTGGATTTAAATGAGCCGATGAAAATGAATGGGCTGTATAGATAGCTGGACCGTGAAGGAGTCATGCATGGGTAGGATGAGAGGGTATGGGAAAGAGGAGAGAGGATGCTGTGTATGATATTCCCTGGGATGGAGGGTATTGGGATGCAGAAGAATAATAGAGCTCGAGAGGCGAGGTAGGATAGTGGATGGGTAAGAAGGGGGAAAAGCATGTGTATATAATAAATGGTCCTATGAAGATAAATGGGGTGTAGAGAGCTGGGCTAGCTGTGAAAGATTCAAGTACACGTGTATGTGAAGATGGGGATGAAGATGAGGATTATGTGAATGAGATGGGTGAGAATATACACAGGGTGCAGAATGAATTGATGAATTGACTTTTGGACCTATAGGAGGTAATCAATGTTAATTGGATGTAGTACAGATAATATCGGTGTAAAAAAAGCTTCACATGATTAATGGTTATGATCTAGGAGAGACTCAGACGATGGACCACATCTTGCAGTGCAGCGGAACGAGTTGCACAGATGAAGACCTGGCCCTTGTAAATGAGACGGCCATCGCAGCCATCGGGCGATGGAAGAACTTAATTTAATTTAATTTAATTCAGGAACTTTACATTAATCTTGATCTAAAGAGACACGAACGAACGAACCGATATCCCATTGAAACGTGTGTATGTGTATGTACATGTGTTTCAATGGAATGTCGGTGAATATGTACTTATGACGGTTTCGTAAAATGCTGCTCTGGTGGTGTAGGGGATGGTTGGGTAGTGGGCTAACAACCGAGGGATAGTCAGAGTATTTGGGCAAGTTTTTTACATTTATATTTTCGAGGAATGGTATAAAGGATGAAAGGTAGAATGAAGAGGATAGGTGGGTTGAAGGGGTATTGTGATGTTGAAATCTTGTGGGACGAAACTGCTTTTACAGTGGCAGACACGGATTAAGAGAACGTGTCGGGGCTATTCAATTTTTATTTATTTATTTCTATTTGTAGTTTTATTTTTACAGTCTATATAGCATTGCCCGTTACAAAACTGCTTATAACATTTGCCCTGTTGCCCTAGACAATAATATGATGAAAGATTGAAATTAGAAACAAAATAAATGCTAAGTTCTATATTTACATGTACCAAATAATGACTTAAGGCAAACTAAGAATAGTCTATCAATAATGAAGGGGAGCTCAAAGACTTTCGTTGAAAATTTTAGTAGGATAATGTTTTCAGATAAAATTGACGAAAGAAGGAGAAAAGGGAAAGCGGTGTCGTTGAAATAATGAAAGGCACTTTTCTATCCAGCTAAAGATCATACTTTTGAGCATGATGTTATTCAACTTCGTGGAACGTTTTTCATTAGGCTAAGAATACAAATAACATGACATATCGTGGTAATTGCTAAAAAAATACTTTGTGAAAAGACAAAATAAATAATCATGCCAAGAAACAAATAACATGACTTACCTTTAAATATGCTATAGATAAACCGTCTAACCTGGATGAGAACATGGAGCAAACAAGTAAATTGAAATATAGCTATATCTGCATCCCACTTCAATTGCTAAACGATACATATTTTGAATTCCTAATCAGATTGAAAGGCTTTGTTGATTAGTTTCTTTACCCCTGAGTCGTGACATTTTCTTTCTCCATCTCTTCCTCCCTGCACTCAAATATAATCTTCTTGGGCTACTTAGCCCAACCATTTTATGAATATCGGTCTCCATTCTGCATCTTTTAAAGGTACTATGTCCCATTTGCATATTTGCAGAATTAAATTCCAACGGCATTTGAAAGACAATACTTATTTAGAACTTCCCTCAAAACGAAAGGGCTTGAAAATGGCTTTTTGTGGGAAAATAACGACCATTAGTTGTCGAGTCGACATAAGTGATTGCAATCACCTAAATAATAGTCTAATTTTCAGGCCCTTGTACCGAATGGTCGTACGTTTTGTGCTGCACAAAGATTCAACCACTTTAATTTTGGCCATTACAAGTAGTGGGTTATTGATGTAGACAAATGCTCATGTACCTGTTACAGCTCATTTTATATATGTTATTACCAAAGAAAAAATATGTCAGTCAATCACTCAATAGTGTCTAACAGGGAAGTCTAGAAAGTAAACGGGTTTCCTTGCATAATTTGAATACTAGGACACTGCTAACGTTAAGATTTCACAAATAAGACATACATGACATATTCATAATTCCTGCAAAGTTCTACAGAATTTGATATTGGCTGCTAAAAAGGAACATAGTATCTTTAAGGATGAAAATGTGAATTCATACCACACGCATATCCATAGCCCTTCACTCAAGGCACGACAATTTTGAACAGATTCAATATACATTATATTCATATTTCAACAGATCATACAACTCATGTTTTATATTGAAAACACATTGTTATCCATACACCTGATAAACATTTTCATAAAATGCTTCATTAACACTGATTATAAACTATGTATAGTGAAGGTCACAGACCTATCAAGTTGGAGGGCAAAAATCTACAGTGCTTCACAAGTGAGGCTTGTGTGTTCGAATTACAATAATTATATATGGATATAGAAGGTCTATTGTTGATCAGCTCTTCAAAACAGATCAATTAATGGCCATAGAAACGGATCCAGAAGTACTTTGCATCAAGGATACACAATAAATATATTAATAATGTAGCTGTAAGTTGTCCTTTGATCTGCGATGCCCTTTAATCAGCGGTGTGGCTACGTGGATCGGGGAAATGTGCCCACCATCAAGTATTTAGCAGGAGGTGTGGGGGAGGGGATGAGAATGAGCGGAAAGATGGCAAGGGAACGCGAAAAAGATGATTCGACTTCCTCCCATATCCGGTAGGCTTGTTGTTTTATGTATTTATGTACTTATTCATTTATACATTTATTTATTTATTTATTTATTTATTTATTTATCTATTTATTTATTTATTTATTTATTTATTTATTTATTTATTTACTTATTTATTTATACATTCATTCATTTATTTATTTATTCATATATTTAATTCACAGGAACAGTGTCAAACTATAACAAACATGGACAATGAAAAAATACAAAAAATGATGATGATAATAAAAACAAAAACAAAAACAAAAAACAATGACTGTGGATTGCCCAAAAGAAATATAACTTTCTTGTTTAAGGGCTCTCCTCATTGCTTGTTTAATTTTGTGTAATGTTACCACCCTCCCCTTACTCAATAGTTGGAACCATGCCACGCCGCTATGTCCAATAATATTCAGTTCAAGTTGACATTTGCAGAAATAAGAGGAAATTGATCCAATAATTTGATCGAGGTTAATGTTTCGTCGTGTTGCGACATTATTAATAAACGACGTCAGATGGTTAGGTTCTGTCAATATATGCATATAAAGGACGTTCACTGCCAAGCGACCATGGAACAGGAAAATAGCTATTTCGTTAAAAAAAATTAAGTTCGAGGATTTAGAACACTTTACCCCCCGTTATTATATGTGCGCAATATAAATGTAGCCATATACTACACGATCAACAATTTGGCAACATCTCGACAGTATCTCTAGAAATTGCTATCAAGTATACCTCTAATGCGATCTGGCCATCTGGGTGCGTTTCATGAAACAATTAGTGGTTTTCACCGACAATTTTATTGTCACTGACTATTTTCCAGGCCTCTGATTGGTCAAATTTAGTCCGCGCTGACAGTTGTCAGCTGACAAATGTTAATGAAACGCCCCTGATGTTTGTAATTAGTATGATTACATGACGGTGCCATCGTGTAGATGTCATTTCTAGTGTAGCTTCAATAATTCAGATATTTTATTCATATTAAACCGTGTCGCGTCACGGACGAGTTGTTTTACTATATTCAAGGTCAGTCAATCGTCTGAATTAATGCAAATATGATTGTCATCACTTCTGAAGATTTTTGAAGATACTACTACCACATCTGGTGGAACGAATACTGTATACTAAAACTTAGTGGCACATTCGCAAAGACTTTCGAAAAATTACCTTAAAGTGACTCGGTAACATTGCCTCAGATTCTGAAACAAAATCCTGGATTTAGCTCATGCTGCAATCCTAATTATAAACCTTTAGGTCAGTCAGGAATCCCATGACTTTTACAAGCCGATCGCCTGTCTGATTATCAAGATATTTATGATTGGAAATCGAAATTGGGGAAATGAGTATGGTAAAACCGGTCACTCAAAGTTTTTTTTACTTTTCTGAGGCACTTCATGATCATTTTGAAGCGCAATTTTTGTTAGGGCTTCAATATTACACCATATCACAGACACTGATAACACGTAGGGTCATGCATCTCAGATTTAACATTGTCAAACGATGCCTTTAAGTTTAAGGCAATTTTAATAGCCGTGTGCGTCACCTATTGGAATGAGCGAACATGGCAAAGACGTACAATGTAATCCGAACATGATTTCTAGAGGATATACAATAGGGCATCGTTTTTCAACAGGGGTACTGCCAGAGATTTGTAACGTTCTGATATTCGGGTAACCATCAACTCTTATTTGGCCTGCCAGGTACTTAAAGATCGTCAAATTCGGGCGGCAAGAAGCCCGAATGTGTGTCTTTTGATAAGAAAATAAAATTGTATTTGAAGATAATAAAGTGTCACTTTTTCTCGCTCGTTTCGCTCTCTCGCAAAACAGGATGATTGATATTCGGGCAAGGTGCGTATCCCCCCCCCCCAGAAAAATGTGCCTGTACGGCTATCTGCATGTGTAACTTGACGAGTGCCAGAGTAATGACGATGATGATGATGAATCTTTTGTGATTAAAAAAAAAGATGATGAGTTACATATTGAGATTCCATTGCGCACTCAAATGCATACGCGATTTAACAATGACATATAAATACTGAAAGAAAAATATTCGAAAATGTTGCTGCTAACACTCACCAAAGCAACCAATATTTGGTTGGTAAAAGAAAAGTTTTCAACTGGCATGAACTTTCATGCAGCTTTCTGGAGTATGATGATTGGGCATCACGGTTAAATGTTCATCCCATTTTACTTTTGTTTTGTATAAAATGCCTTTCATGAACACGCAAGCAACAGCAACAACAGCAACAACAACAAACAAACAAAAAAATTGAAAGTTACACCGTTTTGTGTAACGTAAAATTCCACATGATGATGATGGCATTCTTTGGATTGTTGTTGTTGTTCTGTATGTATCTCTGCTAGCGTGACACGAACATTACTAGTCATTATCATGGCATGGGAGCATGAAGAATGGTGTTCGATTCTCGGATGATTGATGCTCTTGGCTAGGAAGCGATGATGCGAAAGAGAATCAGTTCTTCAAGTAACCGTTTCGCATACATGAGCCTCCTATATGGGTATTATTTGAGATCTGGGAAATAATCTGGAATTAATTGAGATCTGCATGGGAAAGGAAGAATATGACATCTTCACAGACGTCAACAGAATTACTTGAATATCATTGTTTAAGACGATAGTAATGAAAGGAAACTTCTCCTTGACCTTGATAGAAAATGTCTGATAGCTAATTATGATGCACACAAATTACTATAGGACATAATAATGTATGGACGATCCCATCAATAGAGCACATCATAATCCCAGTGGTTCACAATTTTAATCAAGGTTTCGTAAATTTGTTTAAATATTGCTGGGGAGTGTTTCACAAAGGCTAAGATCGACTTTATGTCGGACTTAACTATGGCAGGCCATTCATGCCACTGTTTGCTCTCAGCAATATGATATTTAGATAATATTTTTTCCTTCAATAATGAATTATCAACAAATGTACATTCTGTAGATTTGTGACCATGATTATTTTGTACGTCCCTTGAGAGACCAATGCCAGTAACTGGTGAGAGCAAACAGTGGCATGAACGGCCTGCCATAGTTAAGTCTAACTTAAAGTCGATCATAGTCTTTGTGAAACACCCCCTGGTCTGGATTTACTGGATGATAAACAGTTTGGGGTTCGCAGTTTCATATACCTCATTTATGTTAATAAATCATGCATGGTTGCTCAGTGGTCACGATATCTTATCACATCTCAAGTACCTTAGGGATATCCTCATGCACTAGAGAGTGATGAATCATCAGCAAATAAGATTCATAAGTCGAGTATGTTTTAGGAACAAAAGTTAATAGGGCAGCGACGGGGACACGGAGAAAATGCCCCTAAATAGAATGGACAATGGGGAGGAAAATAGTGAGAAAGAAAGAGACATGAGAAGGGGAAGGAAGGGGAAAGATGACCCTGCTCACTCGTTTTGGTCCCACTCATTGTCTTTATCCATATGGTTAAGGCCCTATCCGTGTTACCGAGGCTTAAATAACAGTAAAATACGAGACTTTTCCGTCTCTTAAAGCCTCGGTCACAAATACCCTTACGAACTGCTACGAACGCCGTACGAACCATTTGGTCCCTCTCATTGTCTTTATCCATATGGTTAAGGCCCTATCCGTGTTACCGAGGCTTAAATAACAGTAAAATACGAGACTTTTCCGTCTCTTAAAGCCTCGGTCACAAATACCCTTACGAACTGCTACGAACGCCGTACGAACCATTTTCAGACCATTTCGTAAGATCTTCTTATGAAGGCCGTACAAAACCTGCGTTCGTAGACCGTTCGTAGACCGTTCGTAGATTCGCAGACTGGTCGATGGTCTTGTCCAAGATTTTTTTTTTCAACTTTGTACAAAACCCTCTCTTCGTAAGGCGGCCGTACGAACGTCGTAAGAACATCGTAAGAACCACAAAAGTTCTTCGTACATTTCGTAGGAAGGAGAGACAATTCTTGAAGCCTCAAATGCTTACGATGATCGTAAGAACGCCTTAAGTTGTTCACAGAGGGCTTTTACGGCGTTCATATGAACGCCTTACGAACGGAGATTCGTACGGCCTTAGTACGAATGACTCCTGGCGTTCGTAAGGAGTTCGTAAGGTGCTCGTAAGGTGTACGTACACAATTTATGCAGCGCTATTTTTGCAACCCGACAAAATATACCCCAAAATCGTAAGATCTTCTTACTAATGACTTGAGAATGCCGTCAGTTACACGTACGACCATCTTGCAAGAACAAAAACCCGTCAGATGGCCGTAAGTCTGACGTAAGAAGAACTCAAGGCATTCTTACGAGAAGAAAAAAACGAAAAATTAAACGGCGTTCGTACGAACTCCGTAAGAAGGACGTAAGAAACTATGCCCCATCTACGAATCTCTACGAACTCTGGAATTCGTACGAATAGGGAGATTCGAACGAACACATCGTTCGTACGAACCTTTGTGATCGTAGCTTTAGATTAGGTATTTTCAGGTTTTGCTGTTATGATTTGGAGAAAATCTTACGGGAACTAAAGCATATTCTGAAGAAGACAAAAAACAACGAAAAAAACGAGGAAAAAAAAATTGACACGAAGAGCAGTCCGATAGGAGGGAAAGAGACTGACGGGCAGGCAGACAAAGAAAAAGACAAGCAGAAACGGAAATAGCTACAATGCAATTATATCAATCTCAGGGGATAAACATGCCATCACTACCTAGCAAAGCAGTGCATACATCAGAAGAAGAAAAAATAATTATTAAAAAGGCTTTGGTTAATTATTTGCTCGACGATATTGCTATGTCAGTATCAATCATTCCTTCAATTAATCATAAACTTTACCTGCGGAAACGACTGCACAGAGCACCATCCGATCAAAATTACAGACAGATATATTTAGATATGGAATGATACTCGCAATTTCACCAAGAGAATCACAATCAGAAAGTGCTATCCTTCTTTGAACCTTTGACGTCATTGGCTAGAGAAATATTGCTTCTACATTTGTGATTTACTTCTTTCGCGGAAAGTTTAAAAAGTGTATCGACCAGCTTACTTGCTGTCACTGTAATGATTGCTGGGAAGTTTGGAACGTTTCATATAGAAAGTTTGAGGTCTTTGATATCCAATATTTCAAATACATCCTTTACGTTACACTAAAGACCGGCGCACACTGCACGATCAGTTTACGCTCATATTTTAGATGAATTTGCAAAAGCGTTTTATATGGACATTAAAACATGTGAAATCTTAATGACCGAGGATCTGACTAGTCATATGATTAATAAAATCTTAACTTCAAGGGATTTCGTGCTTCCTGGGAGGGTCAAGCTAAATTGGCTCAGAACCGCGGTGACATCAGACCAGTAGTGCGGTCGTCTAAGATTTGAAGCTGATTCAGCTTTTATTCTGACCCTGGGGAGTGTTTCACAAAGACTAAGATCGACTTTAAGTTGGACTTAAATATGGCAGGCCGTTCATGCCATTGTTTGCTCGCGCCATTTACTGGCATTTGTAGGGCATTTGTCTCTCAAGGGACGTACAAATCATGGTCATAAATCTACAGAATTTATATTTTTCAGATTTTTCAGATCATAATGGTGAGAGCAAACAGTGGCATGAACGGCCTGCCATATTTAAGTCCAACTTAAAGTCGTTCTTAGTCTTTGTGAAACACCCCCAAGAGTTAAATGCACTAAAATTACGCTTGTTAACATTCTTATCATTATTGGGACTCTACATCGAGAAGATAGTGGTTGTTTAGATTCCCATATCTAATATAACTGCCATTTTTACGAAAATCGGATCGCAGGAGGATCGTGAATTGTGCCCCGGGCTTAAAGACGGTGTTGTCACTTAGCATAGTATAGGTTTCCCGTATAGTTTCTCTCTTATCCGAAAAACAAATTTTACACAATTATTGCATATTCCCCTTACAGACTGTTGCATACCAAATCATGCAAATTGCATTTTAATCAACAAAATTACACGATTATTTCTTAATTCTGCAAAATTGCATCCATCTTAATCCTACAATTTGCATTTTAATCTTGGAAGTTGACTTTGAATACAGGAAATATCATGACTGCTTCTTAATCTGTTAATCCTTCAAATAGAATCTTAACCCCGCTCTTTCATCAATACAAAATTGTAGACATCGCCATCTTTGTACATCGCACTGTAAAAGATTGAAAGAGAACGGAACCCGTGTTCATGTGAATGACGTCACAATCTTATAAAGATGTGGACTCACTTTAGGCAAAGTGTCGTCTTCTCTTCTCTCGGCCATTTTACTTCCGTCCCTGCAAGTATACACCATTTTGTTTCCTGGAGGAAGACCTGCATGGTGTATAGCTCTAGGGACGCCATTCAGCTCTCAGGTTTCATTTAATCATCTAAACAAAGCTAGCCCAAGTATTGACCGACAGGGGAAGAGGAGCGCCGTTGAATAAACTTATTCGCATCAATTCACACGTTCCCATTTCCCCTCGCCAAATTAGCGTCAATGTTCACCTTTTTTGTTTTTGTTTTCTTTCTCGTATCTTATCTTTTTCCTCTCCCTTACTCTCTCTCTCTCTCCCTCTCTCTCTCTCTCTCTCTCCCTCCCCCTCTCTCTCTCTCTCCCTCTATCAATCTATCTATTTTCTTTCCCATTCTCTCCATCTGTGTATGAATCTTTCTTTTCTCTTTCTATCTCCTTTCTCCCCCTCTCTTTAACTCCCACTCTCTCTCTCTCTCTCGTAATCCATGCAGGTTCCGTGTTTCAAGGATAGAGCGGGGCAAATCGATGGGAAGGAGCCCCAGAGGGCGGACATTGGCAGAGATAACCAGTTTTTCAGAAGATCCATCCTCTCCCGGCTTTCCATCTTCCAACGGGGGAGTTCAGATGGGAGAGGGCTACCTGAACGCTACAGCAGAATCCGAGTTTACCATAATCATGTTTACACTGCATGGGAGAGGTGTGAACAAGCTTCCGTTTTGACTTATTTCAAAGGAATTAGAAACTTTACGTCTATTCAGCTAATGAAACGCGTTCAAACTGGTGGTTTAACAAGTTTCGCCGAATATTTGCACTCATCCATTTTACCTACGAAACACTTGTTTAATCCGGAGAATGCATGGGTTTGGTGTAAAGCCGTGTTGTTAATACTAATATGTTATTCTTTTATGGAGCCAATTGTCGGTAAAATCATACTACATAGCATCAACCTTCTAAATAATAATCTCGAGTGTAGGGAAGTTCTACGACATTCGAAATACAAGCGTAATGACACGGCCATTATGTTACCCTTAAGGGATGCACTTTTAACGTGAGAAGAAAAAACATTCAGAAATCCGTGGAAAACAGGGCACGATGTCTAAACAATCTTGTTGGCAGACAAACTCGTAAATCAATATCGAAGAAAAAACACTGGACGCTTTGCATTTTGCCGCACTTAGCCTAGAGGCTTGAGAACACTGGGTTCATCAAATTCTGCAGACGACCCAGCTACGGCTTGCTATCGATTAGCCAGCTTTCCGTGATCGTCGACTTAGAAGAGGCCTCGTACGGCGCGAAGTTCGCACAAGTCGACACGGGGTTAGCAAATAGAAGTGTTTCTGTCAGATAGACACGCGAAGGTGCACAGAGATGCATGTTGAGCTTTCAAAGAATTCCGTCATCAAGTTATCATTCGAAGCCCGATTTTGTCCTAATTATCATTGGTTATTGGTCTGCAACACTGACTTTCACACCCTCGATATCCTCGGCTTATTACTTTGCGTGTGAGATTCAACGATAGGCGTATTTGTGATAACCATTGACAAACTATCAGTTGGACCGCGATCTAGATTTCAACTATCCTGCAATAAAACTAATCATCGCGGAATTGCATATTCGTGCCCCGACTTCGATTCGGTATTGCAATTAAGACGAAGCTTGGTAATGCAAAACGGTGAATTTAAACAACCCGATGTAATATTGAATGGGGTGCATATTCAACCTCATTTGTTTCAACAGTGCCGAGGAAATCGGGGATACTGAATTTTAGCAGGATTCGGGCACCGCTTAGCATATAAACATAATGACCCAGATATTCAACAGCTAGAATTTGAGCTGTCATTTTTCTCTTGCTACATGATAAAGTGATCCGCGTCTACTTGTTTCTCAAATAAAACCACCTTTGAAGCGTCTTACATGCTCGATTCTACCTTTTCGTGGAATTAATTTCTGTTGAGACTGGAAGGGAAAAGGAGGACCTTTGTTGAAGCACTTTGAATGTTGAAGTGGCACACGTCTAATTCGAGGCAATTGAACAAGCAAGCTACCTCAACAAGTCATTACAAATTTGAGATTGTTAATGAAAATATATATATATAGGGCTATATATAAATATAACAATCTCCGAAATATCATTCTGATGTGTACGTTTACATCGCAGGTGGGTTGATTTGCTTCCTAAAGTCCGACAAGAATTTGTTTATCTAATAGCCTAAATTTCGCTTTTTATGCGCTTTAAATCTTTTAAACTTTTCAGAGGATATCTACAGTGAGTACAGCATTGGCTACATGTTCTGTTATATTTGGTAACGTCGAAGGCGGGATAGTTTTAATGAACTTCGTCTGTATTTACACTTGTCAGCCGCGAGCACCTTGCAGACGATGTGATCGAGAAGTATCGAGAACTCGGTGCGTATATCGCTGATGCAATTACGGAAAGTGTTTGCGCGGACTATCGCGGCTAGGGTGACATTAATGTGATTACGACACAATAAAAACCCGGATTCTGTGCAAATAAAACGGTTACTTCGACACTACACTAGCAAGTAATTCAATTCGACGAGACACCCTGCAGTAATACATGCAGGAGATACGTCGTTAGACATATTGCAGAATCCAATTTTAATCACCGAAGCGAGAATTTGATCAAAGTGGACCCAACGGGTAGAAGCCACGACCCCGATAACATTTTCGTTTGTGTGAACTAGATCTCTCTCGCGGAATGGTTTTTATCTTCGTACGTGTACAATATTTATTTCAAAACTGTTAAGATATGCGACAACATGTGAGCTTTGAGAGGGATTAAAAAGTGTAATCTTTCTTATTCACAAGAAAAAATGAGAAGCTTCATATTATTTAGTTGATATGTCCGCAAACAGTTTAGCGTACGGTTAGACTTGCTTTTCTAACAACTTACAACACAGACAAATGTCAAACATCAAGGATTTATACAAATAAACTGTTTGCCAAGTGTAAAAAATACACTTGAATCGTCTGCCGGAGTACATTCCTCTATCAAACAACAAATCTTCAACCACAACGCACGGGTAAAAAGGGCGGGAGAAAACACATTAAAAAATATGCCTGTCATCTGTCTCAACACGAGTGCCTATTCTATAAGCGAGCAACCCGACATGACAACATCATCGTCTTACAACGCCTCGGCGTACGTGAACGCAACACCTACCACATACGGGATATCAGATCCCGGTGACCCTCTGGTCTATATCCTAGCTGTCCTGTCTTTTTACGTCCTATCCATCACGCTCCTAATGGCGAAATCCATCCATGGAGGACGAGATGAAAAGAACTATGATGATTACAAGGAAGTAGGTCGCAATAACGGGTACAGCCTAAGCGCGTTTACGACCAAGTCAAAACCGTCGCCGTCGAAGTCGACGACACCACCTGTTGTGGTTGTATCGCCGGAGACGGGACAGCCGGCGAGGACTGCGTTGAAACAGCCGCACGGCGGCACGAGGCCGAAAACGAAAGAGACGGTGCGGCTTATAGAACCGAGCGAGATCAAGAGAATAAAAGCTCTGAACAAAAAGGAAAAGAAGAAGAAACACTCCCATCGGAATTTGGAGCCAGTATTGATGACGTCTGTATAGCATATGAGTTATGGACTTGTGAAAATATTTATGTACATAATGAACAGCAACCTGTGTATTTTGAACTAGCATTAACTTTGTTTCCATGCGTTGATGCATTTTTCTGGAATGGCAACGCATCTTCTTTTTCCTGCTACCTCATTCAATGTGTGTATAATTCTTTCTTTTGTTACCATGCTATACTGTCCTATCCTACTATAAGGAAGCATTTAAAGTTTTATTAAAAATTAATACGAAAACAGAAGCGTTGTGATTCAAATAATTTTATTGATCGTTTACTCGGAAATATACCGTAAAAATGAAATATTAACTTTGGAATTATCTGTGTACTTCAAAGTGAAATATATGCAATCGTTCCCATTTATCAAAGTTTGCAAGTACAATCACTCTGCGTTTCCTTCATATCAACAAAAAGTGTAATGATTCCATTTTATGTTTAGTATACTCCCATCCCAAACCGTCTAATAAAAAAAGCGGGTCCACGGTTCTTGGCCCGAAGCACAATGTGTCTTTAAATATTATAAAAAGTCCCCCCCCCCCACCCGCGGCGCAAAATATACCAACATTTTCTACAAATAATGTCTCAACATTTTCATCTGACAGGCAAAAATAACAAGCAAAATTAAAAAGTTGTCAACTTTCCCCAAGGGGCACTTCGGGGCGGAATTTTTAGTAAGTTTAACATATTTTTGACTGGGGGCGTGCCCCTAAATCCGCCACTGAATTGTATTTTTTAGATCATTTTCTCCTCTTTTTCATTATTATCTACTTACAATCATATGAACTCCACTGCTCAGCTATACGTTAATATTCATACACTTTTATTATTTTCACACCCAATCGGTGCAAATTTTCATGAAATCCACTACTTTAACCATTCCAATGTTTAAATGTAAATCAAAGCGTAAAACTACTCTGAAATCTTTTGAATTGTCTTTGTTAAAAAAATGAACTGTTTTAAATCATACACACTGATGTTTGAAACATGAACAAATCAGAAAGTGTAAAGAAAGAACTGTCGATATTTTTGTCCAGTTATAACGTCGATTTTTGTATACATGCGAGAGCAAATCATCGACGCAAGATGCAGGATATTTGGGAAAATATCGTACAATCTCGTAGGATATAAATTAAGGGGTGCTTTTCCAACCCAAACAAATTGTGTTATTTCAGAAAATAATAAAGAGATCTTGTTCAAACTCCTTTACAACAGACGAAACATCGGCTTGCGCACAATATTTCGGGGTGACGTCATAGAATGTGAAGAAAAAAAATCGCTTGTTTTTATATTAAAAGGTCAAGCTATAAGGAATTTCGTTCATTTCCCAGCAGAATCTTTACTTTCTGTTTATGTGTAAAAGCATTCATGTTATTGTTTGCGTTGGGTTACCCCCACTGCTTGAAAATTCAGTCTCCAGTCAACCCCATAAAATGTCAACGCTTCGGGCAAAATATCAATATTCCCACAAACCACGGAGGAGATGTTTGGATGTCACCACAAGAGTACATAGCACGATCGAATCTGAAATTCGCCCCATTTCAGAAAATGGGAATGATAAATCATGCGACAACAAACAGCAGCAGACAATTTATCAAAGCTGAGTTGAGTTATCCTGCCCCCTCCCCCGCCTAAATTTATAGTTAATAGTCATGAATTGAAAGGTTTGTATTTTCATATAACGTAGGCGTAACAACGATAGTAGTAAAAGTTAACAATAAGTGATTTTTCCTTTGTCCGTTTTTTTTCGTTGAAAAAGAATTCCTACCCAAACTTGAATTCTAAATTGCAAACGTGAGGTGTCATATAGCTGGATAACTTTTGCGTTCGTTGCCGAACTTTTGAAGACAAAAATATTTTGAAAAAGCCATTTTTTTAAAAGATAAAGTGCGTATTCCCCTTAGTATATAGTAGTCCCGTTTCATTACAAAAAAAGATGAGAACATGTATAATGCATTATACGATCGAGTGTCATTATTCGCTAACATTTATCCCGCCAAGCAAACTTCATGCACCGATTCGGGGGATGTAATATTAAAACGAATATCAGGCCTTCCTTTCACAGCTAAATATTATTAGAACATTCCTAGCAACAACAAAAATACAAGATGGACCCGTGCACCGTCTCTCTTTTAAATGCAACAGCTTATTTTGCATATTTGTTCCATTTTCGTCAAGCTCTCCCTTTTTTACCCTCGAATCTTCTTCGCCAGACAGTAGTCGTTTTGTTATATTGGGAGAGGTCCAATTATCGCATGCTCGTATGGCAATATATCTCCCAGGAACCTCATAGCCTTTAAGCTACAATTAAATAAATATCTCGCTCTGCAGGGCGTGGGGCACAAGAGGCAAAATGGATCTTGGTTTGTTGAATTGAATTGTATTTCTCTCGCAACCCATTATGAATAAATGTTTCTTGTCTCGGCAAAAAGGGTTAGTAATTTTAATCCTTCGTCATAAGAATATCAAAACGTTTAATAGGGAATGTAATGTACGTGAGCTAGGTTCCAATAGCAAAGGGCATCAAAAACTGACCTTGGTTAGGCCTACATGCTATCACATAACGAGATATGAATGGTAATTTATATTTTCAGGAACAGTTTTACGTTGAGTATTGCAAACTTGAAATCGAATTTCAGTTTTCCTTATATACATATTGTGATGAATTTCTGAAAATCCATTTTATTTTTGCTAGTATAGATTGCAATATTAAATGCGGCTCATTTGCAAAAATAGATTAGGTGTCCCATTATTATTAAAGCCCCTCTAAAGTGTTGGGACCCCCAAATTCGCTAAAAAAAATTGATGGCAAGATTTCAATTAAATTGTGTAATGATGTGAAAGAGGATGTCATGTAACACTCAACTCTGCAAGAATTTTTTTTAAATGTGTTTGAAGACGAATTTTGATGAAATATTAAAAACTTGGGTTTTGTGTTGTACGCAGAAAACCTAAATTTTGTATTCTTTCATCAATATATTCGTCTTCAAACACATTTATTCTGAAAATCCTTGCAGAATTCAGTGTTGAATGACATCCTCTTTCACTTCATTATACAATTGAAGTGAATGTTTGCCATTAAATTTGTTGGGCTCCCGACACTTTAGAGAGGCTTTAAAATACTGTTTTCCCCACCGCCAATCATGAATAGCTCTATTGCAACACAAGAATACATAATTTTTTCACCATAAGACATATTCAGGTGGAGATGACATCGACCTAATTGCCCTTCAAACTATTATTGACAAGCATCAATGTTATAATGAAATGACTTTTTTTTTCTAATGAATATACAATATCCTGCATTTTTCCTCACGTACCATCTAATCGTGATATCTTTAGCAGCTGCCTATGCTAGGGGGAATGATTAAATATTCATGAAGTTTACATGGCGTAGCGAGGGTCGGACTAGGTAATGAGTAAACTAGTGCAATGCTTGTGGCAGTAGCGGTTCTAGATGGCGTTAGAGGGAGCTATAGGGGATCAAGCCTCTCCCCTTGAATTTATTTTTTAGAGCCCTTACCCCCAAAATAAAAAAAATCTTGACTAGAAAAGATTTTAAGCGAGGCACCAGTAGAAATTACATTAAATTTAATGCAAGAACCCCTCCCCACACCCCCATTTTTTTCCTTCTAGAACACCGCCTGGCTTTGGCATGGATACAGGATGCTAATCTTTATTAACTGTAATAAATTGCTCTGTTGTAGTTCAGGTATTTTTACATCAGGGCCCCTTCTTATAATATAAACAGTTGCGACTGATCCAAATCAATCGCAAGTCCTCTAATCAATCGCAAGTTTGCAGTCCCCTATCTCTTATGGACATAATTGCAATTGATATCAACTCTTTATAAGATGGGGCCTATGTATTTAATATGCTACAGTGCTGTGTTACGCAGTGGGGTTATGAAATGAGGGTCATCTTGGGCAATGACCCTGTTTGGGGGAGAGGTAGAAGGTCACATAAGCCATTCGGAAATTGACTGAAAGATCCCAGAATGCTCTTTGGCCGGAAATAATATATCTCACCGTTTTGAACAACAACAAAAAAGTCCTCTAGGTTTCTTCTTTAAAAGGTGGGATTTCTTCTCGAAGTTACTTTCCACATGTTAAGATAAAAAGGGTCTAATTGGAAGTTTCTTCTATCTCAATTGATATGTTATGAGAAAACGTACGAGTATAATCCCCTTTACACAATTCAAAATGTATATACTTCCATTTTCATATGGAAATTTTCCCAATGCTACATGTAAGTTTTAATGAAAGAAAACTTCCCAGGGTTAAATAACGTAACCATGGGAGATATCTAAAAAGTGTTCATTTGTGTCATCTTGCCGTGTGTTTAAGTTATTAAGATGTGCCTGATTGCTGTACAGAATCTTTGGAATATATTGATGTAATCCGAGTTATATGTACATATTCATGATCTATGGAAACAAATAAACTGCTATATATGCCAAAGGAAAGACCAAACATTTTATCTTGTGTTATGTTACTGTAGTGATTCAAAGTCAATCCTCAATTCATTCAACTTCATACAATAAATGATTAGTATTATTTTGTAATGCGGTATGGTATGGTATCCAGAAATTAATGAACAGTGGGGAAGTAATCTCCCCAGAAACAGGCCAAGTGCGTTTGTATGTGGGGGTACCCTGGTTGGCTGGGTCTTCAAATGGGGTGGGGGTGATAGGGAGTGTGCCGGCTCCATCCGATGCCGGATAGGCAACTGCTATTTATCATCAGGTTTTCACAATTACTAAGTTCATGATGGTGAGACAACTTATTTTTTTACCTCAAATATGAATAAATGAGAGAAAAACATTATACTATTATTCAAATTTTTAAAACTATTCCTATCTCTCTGAAATATAGTTAAAATTCTTCTTTCTGTTTTTCTGTATTCTATTCCAACCTTTCCAATAATCATTGGTTTTTTCTGGTCAACTAAATGTAATCTTTCAGAGTTAATATATCAATAGTATTTTTAAGTTCCCCAAGTAATCATAGCATTTTTATCTCTTGGCTAATGTTTTAAACAAATGGGAACACACATATACATTGGGTTAGAGAATTTCTGGCAAATAGAGATAATTCTAAAGGGCACACCATATTAACTGTAAAGTTTGATACAGTGGAATATATATTCTTTATATGGAAAAAAAGGAAAGACAGATGACTAAAACTTGCCTAGTAACATCTCATTTCTGACCGTTCCTGGTAAACTTCGCAGCACCTCAACTGAAGAGCCATCTACAGTATTTAAATCAATTTACCACTTCCATTATCATCATTACCATCGACATCAAAATCATCATCATCCTCCTCATTATCATTCTCATCATCATTATCATCATCATCATCATCATCAACAGGGGCGCAGGAAGTGGGGCAGAGGGCAGTCGCCCCCAATCGAAAAGTGATGGGCAAAATGCATTTCGCCCCCAAAAAAAAAAAAAAAAAAAAATCAGCAGTAAAGGAGTAAACATGGTTTGTATTTTTAAACCAAAAATAAAATAAAAAATGAAATGATCACAATCACAATTATATTCCATTCAAAGAAAAGGAGAGTAAACAGGAATAACTTCCTAAACATTCCACATGCCCCTTATTTATTAATTAATGGAGGATTTTATAATAGCGATATGCGCATATCGTGGAAATATTGTGAGAGGATGGGAAAGCATTTTTTTTATGATAGGGGTGAGACAACATGAGCCCCTGAACACTGGCGTACTGATGGGAGTTGCCCCCAAAATAAAATTCAAACGTGGTTTATTTCTTATTCGATACCAGTGATTTACAAATGTTGCTGAAATGATATGATTTTCCTGGATTTTTCTCAATTTTGTTTGTAAATTATACTTTTTTATGCATTTGTTGGAAAATTACAAATTCCCAAATTTACAGTCCGGCAATATATGCTTATTTAGAAGCCTTCATGTCAGGATCTGCAGAACGGCGGGGGCTCGGGGCTCGAGCCCCCTCACTTTTTTGAAAAAGTATGCTTAAGAGAAAAAGAAAGAGAGAAAGAAAGAATGAGTGACCTGCCAGTGTGTCACAAATGAGGTATCAAAATATGCTCATCTGACCGTAATTAAATGCCTCAAACCCCCCGAGCTTCCAGGGGCTCCGCCTCCTGGACCCCACTAGGTGCCCTAAGACGGGCCCCTGAATGCTCATCTGACCATAATTAAATGCCTAAAACCCCTGAGCTTCATGGGGCTCAGTCCCTTGGACCCCACACCAATTAGTGACCTGCCAGTGTCACTAATAAGGTATCTAAATATGCTTATCTGACTGTAATTTAATGCCTAAAACCCCGAGCTTCCGGGGGCTCCGCCCCTTGACCTTTTTGCTCATTACGCCACTGCCCCTGAAAGGTGAGCCCCCTGGAATGTTTGCCCCCCAATCCCAAACTGCTTCTGGCGCGCCTGATCATCATCATCATCATCCTCATCATCGTTATGAAATGGTAAGAACACGTTGCTGCAATAAATGACAACTTGTGACACAGTCATGGATTAGGTCATCATTTGTAACCTGGGGTTTATTCAACAACTGTGTTGGATACAGGCTGGTTGGATATCATTAAAGGAATAGTTAGATAACTTCAAATCAACGGCTATAACTGAAAGCAAACTTTTTCGGCACTTCTTTTCTTAGTCTTTTCCTAAGTCCTTAAATTAAATCAAGAAAATGTCATTTTATGACAATCATCATAATCCTCCTTCTCCTCATTATCATCATCATCATCATCATCATTCCCATGCATCAACACCATCCTCCTACTCATCATCTTATAGAAGTAGAGGTTAATGGTAGTTAGTAGTACTGTAAATTACTATATTTTTCATGACACTACAAAGATATCTTTTTTACTGGAAATGTAAGCTGATTGAAATAATTTACAATTATCAAAAACACTTTTCAGTTTTGAATGCATTTATGTTATATTTTATTCATTGGCACTATATACAATTTTAAAATATGATATTAGTAATAATAGTGTTTATAAAGCATTAAACATATGCTTGTAGAGAGGGAACTGTTTAGGAGTAGAGTTGAATTACTTATGACCAAGTCTGAAGTAGTACAGAAATTAAATTATAAAAAAAAAATCTTTGTATTTTGATAATACATTACACGTAGTATTGAAGAAAATTCTGAGATCCTGACCAAAGAAAAGCACTATAAAAGACATACTGCAATTTCATAAATCAAATTTGTTTGTTGTTACATAGTTGAAGTACAGTACTAAAATATTATAGGTCTGCATGCCATCTGCAAAAAAGTTAAAAGGGGCGGGTGAATTGTTGCTTTAGAGCTGATTTTCATGTGTAACTTACCAAATTATTAAGAAGGTATAAGGTATAATCATAGAGTAGCTAGGGAAGCAGCCAGAGGATCTTTAGCTTGAAGTCCTATTCAAAGGACTTGGTAATTGAAGATGATTCATGATCTATCACGGAGCAACAGCACATCGCTTCAAAGCTACATCTAAGAGCTCTCCAAGGAACTTGGTAATTGAAGATTAATGATCTATCATTGAGCAAAAGCACATCGTTTCAAAGATTCAAAGTTTCAAAGCTACAGC
The DNA here is from genome assembly GCA_037976565.1 of Mesocentrotus franciscanus. Taxonomy (NCBI): domain Eukaryota; kingdom Metazoa; phylum Echinodermata; class Echinoidea; order Camarodonta; family Strongylocentrotidae; genus Mesocentrotus; species Mesocentrotus franciscanus. The sequence continues at coordinate 23,279,800 of CP137674.1, read as the reverse complement.
TAAGATCTCTCCAAGGACCATTGCAATTGAGGATGCCTTTCCGAAGGGCACTTGTGCGTCAGCTTGGTTTTGAAACAAGGACTTCCTGGTTCCAAGGCACCGATCCATCCACTAGGCCATCACACCTATCAAGCTCCAGGGATAAGATTACATCCTCTCTGCAGTTTGAACCATATTCAGCAAGAAGTACTTCACTGTTGATGTTCAGTTTATGGAAGTAGAAGACCTGGCTCATTTTGAGTACTTCTTCAGGAACTGTTCATGGAACGGTGTTGCCGTTGACAGGATAAAGAATGTAGGAACTCCACCGACTATCTGATACCTGTGAATACAACAAGATTTTTGTTCTTTCGGTAAGTATATGAAGAACCGAGAAAAACTTTTTGCATATCATACCCTTATTGTCTCTCTACTTTTCCAAGCATTTATCACTAGTTATGTTTTATTAAAGGAATCCGGTAACTTTGTCTCAGATTCTGAAACAAAATCCTGGATTTAGCTCATGCTGCAATGATAATTATAAACCTTTAGGTCAGTCAGGAACCCCATGACTTTTACAAGCCGATCGCCTGTCTGATTATGAAGATATTTATAACTGGAAATCAAAACCAAATTTTGCGTTTTCCTAACGGTTTTCATAACACTACAGTCTATTGGGGAAAACGAGTATGGTAAAACCGGTCACTCAAAGATTTTTTTACTTTTTTGAGGCACTTCTAGATCATTTTGAAGCATGTTTTTTTTAGGGCTTCAATATTACACCATATCACAGACACTGATAACACGTAGGGCCATGCATCTCAGATTTAACATTATTAAACGATGCCTTTAAAGGGACTACTTTCTTATTTTATTGTCTCTTTTTTTAATAACTTACTGTATTCCTTGGGATCAACAATCAAAATTCATTCACCACTGATGTATGTCGGGGGTTAGAAAAGCACTTCTTGATCCACACAGTCCCAATTCAAACTCTCCTAAAACATGTACTCTCCTTATTATGGCTTGCAACATATTGCTCTAAAGAGGTGTCCAAAGATCATTTAAAGATGTTTTAGCATGAAAAAGGTACACTGGAATGGCAATTGGAAAGGAGCAATGTAGTGATAGCTAGATTTGATTTTACCTTGGATGTTGTAATGCTGTTTTCAGTGTTTGATCTGCTTTCAGTTCTACCAGCTTTCCTTCCTCATAATCTTCAAAATACACCTGAAAAACAGACATAAACACTCCATTAATACAATGACTCCATAATGCTGTAGTTTGGGCCCACTTTGCTTCATGTGTCAAATCTTCATGTAAATAAACTCTTTAAAAAAAAATTTAAAAAAAACACCTTCAAATCATCTAGGGGTTAACACCTGTGGGAAAAGAGCTTTTTATCAATAGATTGACTTTGCTCTACAGAATAGTTTTATGCCTGAGATTAGCTCTTAAATATTTACCTGAGATGTTTGTTTTTTTGTTTTTTTAATTGGATTTTGTACAATGTACAATCATTATAAAATACATTGTGCTCGAAAGATTTTTTTTTAAAATATGGATATGAAAAAACAGACTAATTCTCAACCATACCTATTTGCCCCTTCTTAGAGGTATAGACCAGTTTTGGAACGCCCCCTCTCAAAAAATGAAATGGAAGCTCTTATTACCAATCATGTGAAAGAATATGTTTTGACTAATATGTGATGATACAAATTTTGCCAGGAAACCGCCTACTAATTGATATATTTGGTAATTATTATATCTATCCGGACTGGATAGATATCGCGTAGTCCCATATACATCTTTTTGCGTACAGTGCTTGTAACTTTACCAAGACTGGGCCAAATTTCTTATCATTTTGATGATTCTAGAACCTTGCAGCACTTACCAATACTTATATGCTAGATGATCAACCTTTTCTGATCGATTCCACAACGTTTCTTTCACAATGCAATCGCATGACCAGAACTGGTCTATACCTTTAATAAAACTTGAGAACATACACAAATACATAGAGCTTTCACAATTCGACTCCAATTGTTCAAAGCAAAGAGTTACAGATTGACGATGACTGACCTTGAGATTTTTGACCTGGTAAATTCTTTCAGGATCCCATTCAGGAGGCGCCCCTTCCAATGAAAACATCACCTCAAGATGGTCTAGAAACCTGTAAGATAGCAGAAAAGAGGAAACTGTGTTCAAGATATTTTGCTCATAAGCATGTATGTTGAGGAAGATCTAGGGAGATAGAAATAGAGAAAGAGAGAGAGAGAGAGAGGAGGGAAGGGTGAGATACAATGAAGGAGATAGGGAGTGAGAAAGGGAGACAGGAATGGAATAGGAGATAGAGAGAGAGAGAGAGAGAGGAAGAGATGACAGATGGGGTAAAGGGAAGTGAACAGAAATAGAGGAAAGATAGAGAAACAGAAAGAGAAAGGGATGAGAGAGAAAGATGTAACAGATAGACAGGGTTAAAAAGTGACACACCAAACAGAATAAATGGTTGTGTGAATGAAAAAAGGAAAAGAGTATACAGGAAAGAAGAGATACAAAAAGGAGAAAAAGAAATCTGAGAGAAGGAAAGAGCAAGTGAAACAGATACTATGAAGAAAGAATGAAGGTATAGAAAAGGAGACAATACATGCTGTATGAAGAGGAGGAGGAGGAAAGGTGTATAAGAAATTATTAAAGAAATTGCAAATGCTTCCAAAATATAACAAACTAACAAATTTTGATGTGGAATGACAAGTGTAAAGGTCATACCTTGTATCTTCATTAAATGCCGAGACAAGATCACTATGGCCATGCTCTGGATAGAGAAACCTGACAGGCCAATGAAGCACGCCCTCATCGTCCAGGTTGACCATGTTACGCCCTGAGGGTTCGTTGGATACCAGAGAGGTCACAAAGGCCTTGGCTTGTTCGTCAGGTTCTCCGTCCTGTCCATCTACAGGGTCGCTGAGAAAACGAACATTCCTCGCCTTAAAACAAAATTTAAAAAAGGTAGAAAGAATTTAAGTCAGTGAGCTTAGAAACATCATAGGATTATTTCCTGCAGAACTCAGGATAGCTTCAAGGTGTTACTGGAAGGTATAATTACTTTAAAGTTTCAATGTTTCAAGAACTACAAAAGAGAATCCATAATTTCTGAATCTTGAGTTTTTGCATTTTAAGTTGAAAATTGTGGATGTCATGCACATGTTGCCCAACATTCAAACCGATAAGGTTTCCTAGAGTATTTCATATCGATTTAGTCCAATGCATGTAGTCCAGGTCAATAAAAAGCACAACTATAGCAAACATTCCTTGTAAAATAAAGAAAAGAATGCAACAATGGAAGTAATACAAAGGCATAGCAACAAAACAAAAACAAAAACATAACAGGTTATCAAAAATTCAAAATGAAGGGAGTGGCAGGGTGAGGGCAAACAAAGGCCAAATGCTTCTTCTAAACATACTAACTAGATGAATATCATTAACTTATTTACAATGGGTTACATAATATAGGTAAGACTTAACCTAATCTCACATTTTACACCAAAAGCAGAAACAGACTGACTTGATAACAAGGTCTTACTTTCAAGGCAGCAATCAGTTTCTCTTCTGCAGCTCTCTGCTTTTTCTCCTCTAGCTGCTTTTTCCTCTTCTCTTTGTCAGCTGATTTCTACAAAAGAAGAAACAAAGGTCATCTCATGAGGACGAACAAAAAAGATGCAACTGAAAGCCCGTCTGCACTAGTTTGGCCAGGAGGGATTAGACCTCCCTGCATGGTCACCGACAGGTGGTTATCTCATCAAATCAGCTCTCAATGAACATAAGAAAAAGAGGATCATGGGGGACCAACGGGTACCGCTTAGGCATTGTTTGCTATATAGAGGGTGCAAGTAGCTACAAGTAGTGCAGTGGGGCTTTAAAAAGAATGAGGGGCCAATAGCCTAACAATTTAAAAAGTAAAGATGAGTATAACAAAAAGGTACAATTAATGTAACTGCATAATCAATAACTCTTTGATCAAGTTTAATTGAAGTCTGTATATAATGTTTAGACAACCCTTCCCCAAAAAAAAAAAAAAAAAAAACTTATATATATATGTATATAATAACAAAATAACATGCAAATGAAAATAATGTACATCATTATTTGTAATGGAGAAAATAATAAATTCCTATAACAGAGCTGTTAATGAAATTCATGACTATACAAATATCTTGAAACGAAAGCTGAATAAGTGTAATGCACATACTACTGAACTGAAAATGACAAGCTAATTTTTAATGAAATCAGCACATTCTTACCTTCAGTTTTGCTGCTTGTACCCTCAGATCCAGAATCTTCTTATCACTGGGAAGCATGTATTCACATGGTTAAGGATTACCTTTAATATCTCTGATGAAATTTCTTTAGATGGGTAAGTAAACATTCAAGCTATTCAAGCTATGGAAACCTGCACAACACACCCATTAACCTATTTTGCATTACTATTTTTAAAGGTACAGTCAAACCTGCTTTAGTGACCACCTGTCTACAAAGACCACCTGTCTACAAGGACCACATTTTTTGTTTCCCTTGAAAATGGTTTCTCATTGAAACATGTACTAAAGGAACCTGTCCACAAAGACCACCTGTCTACAAAGACCACTTTTTGTGTTTCCCTTGAGCGGTCGCTATAGACAGGTTTGACTGTACTATGTCCCATGTGCAGGCCAAAAAAATGAAAAGGTTAAATTCCAATGGCATTTGAAAGATAATACTAATTTAGAACTTCCCTAAAAAAGGGGGGCTTGAAAATGTCTTTAAGTGGGAAAAAACGACTATTAGTTGTCGAATCGACTTAAGTGCTACCAAGTCAGTAAGTAATAGTCTGATTTTCAGACCATTGTACCGAATGGTCGTACGTTTTGTGCTGCGCAAAGATTCAATCAATTTTGGCCATTACAAGAAGTGGGTTATTGATGTAGACAAATGCTCATGTATCCTTTACAGCTCATGTTATGTACAGTATGTTATTACCAAAGAAGAAAAAAAGCCGTCAGTCACTCAATAGTGTCTGACAGTAAAGTCTACCAAGTAAACGGGTTTCCTTGCGTAATTTGAATATCAGGACACTGCTAACGTTTAAATTTCACAGATAGGACATACATGACATATTCATAATTCCTGCAAAGTTCTACAGAATTTGATGTTGGCTGCAAAAGGGACATAGGTTCTTTAACAACAATGAACCATTCATGAAAGCCCCAAAGTTTGAAACTAAAATATCAAATACACTTTTTTTTTCCTTCATATTTCCTCAAAGATATGTCTGTAGACCAAGTGAAAATAAGTTTTACCTTCCATACATTTCATTAATAAAGTTGAGTACTTATGAAACCCTGGTTCCATTAAAGTATCATGCCTAAGAATTTTAGCAATATAAATATATACCAAATCTGATAAATGAACCACAAAATTAATATCCTTACTAGCATACAGCAACTTTATGAAACAAGACACAACACAATGAGGCATAATATTTGATACAAAATTGACAAGATAGGATATTTGGAGTCCCTTGTCACACCATTGAACAGCTTCTCCATATTCTTTGAGTTGCATGCAGCAGTCGATGGCTCGATTGAGGGCCTTTACATGGTCAGGTTTGAGGTTAAATGCCTCCTTGGCATCATTTAGTGAAGATCTGTGATTTCCTGTAGAGTAGTAAAAGATGACAGAATATACCATAAATAAAAACATATCAAAATGATTTAAATATAAATATAAAGTAAAGACAAAGCGCAGAACTTGAGAAACATTTTCTTTAATTTCTGCATTATTTTCACTTCAAATCTAGCTGGATTTACAAAAAAATAATTGGCTGAGTATATAATATTTTTGACAAATTGATGTGTATAATTTATTTTTTGTTTATTTAATCATTTTGAATATTTGTTTGTAAATGAATAAACAAATTCTATAATTGTTTGTCATTAATATTGTATTCAATTCACCTGTTAAAGATACTATGTCCCTTTTGCAGCCAACATCAAATTCTGTAGAACTTTGCAGGAATTATGAATATGTCATGTATGTCCTATCTGTGAAATTTAAACGTTAGCAGTGTCCTAATATTCAAATTATGCAAGGAACCCGTTTACTTGCTAGACTTCACTGTCAGACACTATTGAGTGACTGACTGGCTTTTTCATCTTTGGTAATAACATACATAAAATGAGCTGTAAAGGGTACATGAGCATTTGTCTACATCAATAACCCACTTCTTGTAATGGCCAAAATTAAACTGATTGAATCTTTGCGCAGCATAAAACGTACGACCATTCGGTACAATGGTCTGAAAAATCAGACTATTACTTACTGGCTCTATAGCTCCTAAGTCGATTCGACAACTAATAGTCGTTATTTTCCCACTTAAAGACATTTTCAAGCCCCCTCTATTTTAGGGAAGTTCTAAATTAGTATTGTCTTTCAAATGCCGTTGGAATTTAACCTTTTCATTTTCTTGGCCTGCAAATGGGACATAGTACCTTTAAGTTATTATGAGCACAGAGTTCCTGAAAAACTGTTTTGACCAATTGTGAGTTTTTACAATGACCAAATAAAGATGATACTATACATTACAATACAAAATATTTGTTCATCTTTGTGGTATGTTCCATTTAGAATTTGAAATTATGGTTAGAATAATGCCGCAAATTAATCTATTTTTGAAGGCAATATATGAAATCACAATAATTGAATATTTACCAAGATGAAAGTGAGCTGCAGCACGGTTTGTGTAGAGGACGGCATTGATGTCCTTGTCAGCACATTTCTGTTTGAGACCTTCACTGTAAGCCTTGACTGCCTGTTTGTACATTTTCTTCTTAAACCACTGGTTACCATCATCTTTGTGTGTCAAAGCATCATCTACAGATCAAAAGGATGAAAATTATTCACAAGTGAAAGCTGTGAATAACATATGGTAGCCTAAGTGAAAAGGCTGATGATATCACAGAAACTCACTTACATACATGGGAAATGCACTGGAATTAAGGAAAAAGTAATTGCAAGGGAATGAACAATAAAGAGATGATGATTCAGTATGAAATGAAATTAAACAATTATAAGAGACTATTTTTGGTTTTATTCTTGTTGTTGATATGAGAAAAGGACAGCTCCAGATAGAAAAAAATGTTGTCAGTGGGTCACAGAAGTATTGAAGAGTGCAGAGCTCAACTTCATGAGGAGCTGCAGGACTATGCTCACTAGGGTCAATCATCCCCCCTCACCCTTGACAACTACCCCCTTGAACCTCCAACCTCGACAACTACCCCCTAAAATATCGACCTCTCCCACTTTGAACATCTACCCTTTAAGACAATTTACCCCAAAATACTTACCTCCTTAATTATTACCCCTATCAGCTATAGGAAAATACAAATCTTGAGGGTCATGGGTTGGGTCATTCAGATTCCACAAATAGGTGTTTGGTGGATAGTTGTCTGAAGGGTGATAGTCGTGGGGGTAGTTTATCTATTATTATATACCTAACTTGACTTTGCATAACTACCGGTATAGAAATAGAAGAAATAAGAGAATAAAAGTAGAGTGGCTCACTTTCTCTTGTACTCTCCTCTGAGGCATACTTGATTTGCTGAAGGGCTTCAAGCTGGGGACAATCTTCTATATTCTCTGGAGCCTTGGTCATAAACAACGGTATCTTTTCAAATTCCTGCCACAGTGAACAAGATTGAAAAGTACAGGTTAGAATCTTAGAGGTAAAATTGGAACTTTTGAAGGGCTAGCAGTCTTCTTATTTGCATCATTGAACAAAGGCCGGTCCAAGCAAATCGTTTGTTTTTTAACAGTTCTTCTGGGCTTATTTTGTACTTCCCTAACTAAGTTGTTTTGCATAAAGAAAAGAGATATTGGAACAGAAAATCAGTAAGAACAAGGTTTCTTGTCAAATTCCTCCCACAATGAACAAGAGTGAAAAGTATGGAATATAATTTCTGCAGTAAATTGTTTTACATATTGAACTATGTCATTTTCACAAGGAAAGGTGGCCGTGTCATTTTGAATTTTTGATGTTGCAAAAACAATGATGCCCACCTCTGCGCACTCGCTCATTTTCCATGCAGTTCCTGATTTTTAACATTAAAGGTCCTCTGCCATCCAAGTATTCATGCTTCCCATCGTGTAGAAAATACCAATATAATCAATCTCTCGTTTTTTGAAATTTTTCTAAAGAAGGGTTAATGAGTTATAGTGTTTTTCCTTCATTAATTACATGATTTCCCACGCTCCTAAGCCCCGCCTCCCAAAATTCCCAAACTCAGCGATCACGTGACAGTACGTCATCGGGAGAATCTTCCGAGCTTCTGCTGCAGTGCGCGAAAGTTTTCTCTATTGTGTTTACGTGCTTTAGCGTGGCAAGTTTTTTTGTACGAAAAGTTCGATTCCTCCGGCAATTTTTTGATATTTTCCTTTGAATTTCACAATGCCGTCGAGGTGAATCGTGGGAGGCTGCTGTAATCTGAATCAGGACGGGGTAAGCCTACATCTTTTCCCCCAAAGACCCGAATTTGAGTTAAATTTGGACAGCTAAAGTGAAGCTGACTCGGGCAAGTTGGAGCAGCCCCATGCATAGACTCCTGTGTAGTGTGCAGTGCACATTTCGACGATTGTGATTTTGATGATGGGGTGCATGCCATCTTCAACATTCAATTCATTTATTTTTCCTCTTTCAATTTTTCAAAATTTACAATGATGTTACATTTTTATTTTCCCTCAACCACTTGGAAAAAATAAAACTCCCTTCAGCGGTCCAAAGAATATTATTACCCCCTTCCAGTCAGGGCCTTGGTTTGAAAATTTAGGGGGAATTTCACAAATTTTTTTTTTTCTCTGGAAATTACTCTGTCCCTATCTCTTGCAATGTCTCTCTCTATCACAATTTTTCTCTTGCAATATTTTTTCCTATCTCTATCATTTGCAACGTACCTCTCTCTCTCTCTCTCACACACACACACACACACAATATCTCTTTGCATCTCGTTCTATACCTCTCTGCTCTTCCATCCTGAATTCAATGCACTCCTTACTGTTTACTAATCATGTGAAAAGTAAAGTAAGCAAGATTGCAAGAGGACCAATCACTTGAATGAAATAATATGTGTTACATTTAGTTTGAATAAAATAAACTACGAACTACTATGAAGCATTGTTAGGATTAACATTTTAGGAGTATGAAGAAAATAACAGATAAAAAGAAAGCACAATATGTATTTGGGGGATTGGTCCACTTTAATATATCACATTAACTAAAACTGTGAGTGTGTGTAAGATGTTGCTTTGGATGAAAGACATGGTAGAAAAATACACAAAAAATATATAAACCATTTGGAAGGTTGATTTGTCCTACAATAGCTACACCATGAAATAGTGCATGCAGTGGCGGATCCAGGGGCCCGGAAAAAACAGGTAAAAACACCTTTCTTTATAAAAAAAAGAAGATGGGCCCCTCCTGGCGCTCAAGGGGTGGTGGTTAAAAAAATGTCGGAGGCCAAAAAAAGAAAATTGTGCTCACTACTCACTCCCCCATCCCCACTGAGCGAAAAATCACGATTTTCAATTTTCAATTTTCGGGGCAAAAAAAAAAAAAAATTGTCTCACTACCCCCTTTTCGGCCCTCTCTTGGCGCCGGTTGGATCCGCCCCTGGGTGCATGTACTTTACATTTCTAATTCCCATATTAGCTAATAAAGTTTCAAATTTCCATTTAGTTTCTCTGTCTTGTCTTGACCCTAAACAGCATAAATCGATGGGGTAATCACTGACTAAATAAATACATCAATTTGAATATGTAGTATCTTCAATACTTCAATACGATTTTCAAAAGAACTGATTTAATTATACTGAATTTACTGATGCATTTTAAGGTATAAAACACAAGAAAACACATGCTGAAATATTTATCCCAAATTAAGTGCATCAGAAAACAAGAGGCACGGAAGTAATGATTGCCTTGCAGTTTCATCCATTATTTCTCTAAAAATGACAACTATTGAAAACTTTCACCCAAAATATTCACCCATGTAGTATCTTTAACATCTGGTGGAAAATTGTTCTACAAGAAAGACTGCTGAAATGTACACTATGCAGGTTAGGACAAGTGTGATCTACCTCCTTCATAGTACAATAATAATCAACTCATTGATTGTGGGCATCAACTGAGAGATGAGGCAAATGAGATATTCTTTAGTACAATATGTAGCTGCAATATCATACGAAAATAAGTAGTCATTATAAGAGAACACATTTACTTTCCAGTATTTTATAGCTCTAAACAGAAAACATTGGCTGACAGCAAATAACTGCTCTAGGATGAATTAACCCTTTTGAGAGTTCATATGTTAATCTACTTTAAACCTACAGACAGTAGGTCACAAGTTTAGTTTGAAAGAATCCCCCTCCCCCCAAGAAAATAATAATAATAATAATAATAATAAATAAATAAATACATAACCTTGAGGAGATAAGAAGCGGAATGTTATAAATTCTGATACTCTTATGAGAGAAATTACATTTACCAATGAAGATAACCTATAGCTCTAGAAGGTATTTATATCATGTGAAAATTAAAAAACTTACCGGTATCCCTTTTAGTAAGCTTTGTAACCCATTAAACTAAGGTAAATTACTTTAGCCACAATGTTTGAAAAGTAAGTAACATATCAATGTCACCTTCAAAACAAATTTAAAAATGAAAAGCAAACATCCATATCTTGAATGAATCACACTACACCCCCATGCCCAACAAAATATCTGTATATTCCTCTTCAAATCCTCTGTATTCTGAGGAAGGAAAGTTGTCGGATCTGAATTACAGCGCAGGACGGCAGTGAAACTCGCACTGATCTTCCCAGGTATCCCCAGCACAATCTAGCTAGCTGACGATAGGCAACGTGGGTGTTTTCCTGCAATGAACAACAAAAAAAAAAAAACACAAACCATTAGAGATAGTAACATCTACCTCCTATCTATAAGAGTTTTGACAAGACAAATATATACATGTACAGAAATAAAAGGGAAAGTGCACAATTCCCATTTTTCTCCACTCAATATCATTCAATAATAATTTTCTTTTAAATTGCATCTACTATTAGGAACGTCACTACAATTTGACGCATAAGCAGTGATGGCATGTGACCATGGAATGCAACAACCACCACTTCTATCAATCATATCTGTTTTAATACATCGCACCATTTATATTATGTACGTACATGAATAATGAAGTCTGTGAGGTAGCGATGGGTGGGGGGGGGCGCGGACACGAACAGTGGGGTTCGAACTTTGTAACAGAGAATCACCAATATCATTTAATGTCTCATCTAAGACATCTTGATGACATAGTTATGATATATACTGAATTCAATAATTTGGCACCCTCAGCACACCCCCCCCCAAAAAAAAAAAATTGTGCCTGTACAGTGAACCTTAATGAGATACATGTAACAAACTATTGTTAATTTTCTGGTCCAACTTCTTTGTATTCTATTGTATTTTAGCCCTGATATAACATGGTTTCGATAAAACAGGTAGTTTTTCTGGTCCAAGGAGTTTATTATAACCAAATTCCACCGTGGAACTACGATGTATGTATTGTACAGACTAAAAATTGTGAATACTCACTCATTTTCAGTGGTATCTTGTCATGCTTGTTGGCAGTATACTTCTGGCGGTACTGGTAGAAGGCGGTCTCAAGTACCCACCTGTCTAGACAAACACTCCTGAAACCAGGACGGTCTGTGATGCAGTCCAACTCCTCTGGCTCATAACATTGTCTGCGTGAACTGGGAAGTTCTTTAAAGCAGATGGTCATCACGACCTCCATGATCCACTGCATGAACACCTGAATGAATGTATAAAAAAAAAATTGTTTATTATGTAGACCTATATCTCATCTTATCATTCATTGCGCTATAATCGTGTGAAAAAATAGGACATGTACATGATGTATCCAGTAAATGTTTGAAGATTTTATTAGTTTCACAATTAACATTACATTGCAGACTAGATCTAGACCCTATGTGTGATTTGTTTCTGAAAATAGATTTCAATAATCTAGATCGAAAGTAAATAAAACTTAGAAGCCAATCGTACAATACAAAAGCTCAAGTATTGTTTTGTTTGGTGTCGCAAATCCTGGCTCGGAGCTCGGTCAGCTCAGCTCAGTCAGTGACAGTTTCATTACGTAAGCCACGCACTCCGGCCTCCACCAAAGCATTCACTGCCCCGCAGCTGGGCGGTGTAGGCCTACGGCTGCAGCATATTATGTGCACATCACCGGGTACATCGCATCGCATGTGAATAGTGCCGATTGTCTCAACCCAAATATAAATTTAATAACTATAAATGCTCCTATATATAGCTATTTACATCATTCTCACCAATGATTGTGGCCAAGTCTTTCTTCGATGTCTTCCTGATTATCACGAACGCCGACAAAATAAATTGTCTCAACTTCTCTCAGTCTCACTGGATCTGGAAAGGCAGGCTGAAACAGTCAGTTTCCAGGAGCAGCGTAGCAGCAGGAACTTCATCTTTTTCCTCAAGTTCCTCTTGAAACTCAGGCAGATTTTCTTCTCCGTCAGACAAAGAATGTTCAAAGAATCCATCCTCGTTGTCACTCCCATGCAAATGATCCATTTTTCCAGAAAAAAATAACTTCCAAAGCAGCAAAGTTCACTCAGTGGTTTTACAAATCAACGCACAAAGCCAATACAATCACGCATTTCACTCTCGCTCAAGCCAGCTTTGTGTTCTCCCGCTGACGTCACAGGGATTACGTGTCGCGTAAACATTGTTAACAATTTCAGGGGCGTTCGAAACCTATTTGTTTTTCTCATTTTGCAGCTAAGTGATTGAAAATGACTGGAAATTGTTTTCATCATCAGATTCACGATGAATAATTACTGTACAATAGGTTAAAAGTTGAATTTGAGGTCGTCTGATGTCATAGAACCTTTAAAGACATTAATTAAAGGAGTGCTGGGAGTGGCAATGTACCATAAGCGCTAAAAAACTGTCTGTACTAGAACCCACTATATTAATAAATCACTATTATTGTTTTTTTAATGTCATGCTTGATAACCTTGCTTATACTATAGGAGTGCACTGCCCTAGGTAAACAAACTTTTCCATCATCATTGCAGAAGTCGGATGAGATAAATTGTTACTAAATTTAAATATTGCCATTTACATGCCATTCAGACCAATTCAACTAATCCTAACATGGCAAATAAATCTCATTAAACTGGTCATTATTAACCAGTGTTCATCCACTCCAGCGAAAATTAGAGTCAAAGCTAATCTGGCGTATTTCATCAACACTCGACTCCAACGTCATTTCAAATTCAAGTTCAGCTCGAAGTCGAACACAATTTTCATCATTTTTTTTTTTTTAATTGACCAGATGATCATCATGTCACTCTTAACTGCAACGAGGACAATCAAATATATACCATTACATATAAATCAAAGAGTAGTACACATCTATATTCACTATAACATGCTTTGACTGAATGTCAAAGAGAAGAAGAAGAAAAAAAAAAAACAGCCCAGGCCAGGCACAGCCATGGCCATGCCCAATAATGCCACCAGTATAATGAACGGGTCGGACTGTACATTTAGCTTAACCATCATACCATGTAACCATGCATACAAAAACAAATACGAACCTCCTCCCAGTTGTCTTCCGAAAATCCATCTTTATATCTTGACTTTGGGAGAGTGTCAATGAAGTCATCAATATCCTTATCTAATTTTTCAGCTAACTTCTTAACATCTGGTTTTTCAGCAGACTCTGCCATCTCGAACATGTGTTTCTCAGGTCAGATAACTGAAATTACCGACTATATTTCATCGCGAGGTTCTTTAAATAGAATTCTCATATCTGTACTGTTCGCAATGTTGAGCGTAAACCAGATTTCTTTAAAAATTCGTCAATTATTTCAGAGTCAGTTTCAGCCTGATTGCGTAATAAGCAGACACCTATTGCAGTCTCGAGAAAGCTGCCAGCCATAGAGATATATTGCAATAATACTGTATATCTGTATGCTACCAGGCGACAGCCGAAAGCTTCAAATCATTGATAAAGAATCTCTATAATACCTCACCTTTAAATAATTAAAGTCACACTTTTTGTTGCTTTTTGATTCTTTCTTTTTCAACATAAAGAAATATTATCTAAGCACGCATGTTTGCAAGGGGGCGTGAGGGGGTGGGGGAGGCCAAATATATCCGATTAAGAAAAAAATACAAACGATATCAACACTTTCTGAAGCCTCTCAGTTTTCAGAGCAGTTTGAATTATAAGCAGTGATCGTAACTGCTGTAACCCTTAAATGCTATTCCCATTTCCCGTTAAGGGCATTACCCCCTGCTATACAAATGTGCATTCAAATTTTATCTTTCATTTATGACCTATTCATTTAACCTGAAAAAAAAGATTGCCCCTAAAGAGGAACAGCTTTATGATTATGAAAAAAAAAGAAAATGATGGAAATTTGATTTCACTCTTCATTCAAAAATGTATTGTATTTTGCAACTAAAATGATATCTAAAAAAAACCCAACCTTGTCCCCCCCCCTGCAAACACACACAACCACACAACTATGCATGCTCAGAGGTAAGTAAGTTGAACACACAATAACAAACCTGGAGTCATCGGGTTGAGCTTGTGTTGTTTATTTCTCAGAAATACAGTGATTTTTTTAAAGTTGGATCACTGCACATATCAAACACAAAAAAGCGATGCATATCTTAAAAGGAAAATATATACATAACGAAACATTAAGGGCTGAAATTGGTATCGATGGATGTTATTAAGATTTTACCTTGCTGGGTTAAAGTTTAAAGCAAAATGGCCATTGAGGTTAAAAGACAATTTTTAAAAAAATCAATCACAAAAAGTAAAACAAAAATATCCATATTTAAAGTAATCCTTTTTCTCTCGTATATAACAAAAACAAAAATAATCTCCTTGAAAAAGAAATGAGAGTTTATTCAAAATTTGCATAGACACATCTTGTAAGTGTCAGGTAATAAGATCCCATCTTCCAAGAACATGAAATTCCAAGAAAATAAAAAGAAATTTATCATTTTGAAAAATATGAAAAGCTCTTCTTTTTCATTATATAGTCAAATTTTGTCAGTGTCAGAAAAAAAAAAGTAGTTTAATTTTTTTAAAAATACATATTATTAATTAATGTGACTATGTGTAACAAAAGGAAGCATCAATTACAGTATGGAAACTATGGATAGAAGTTTTTAGAGCTTTTAGCATTTGGTGTTGATGTAACTTGCTGCAAGCAGAACACTTTTAACAAGGTAGGCCTATAAATCATATTCTCCATTTCTGTATTTCTAATGTTTATAAAAACTCACTATATTTAATATATATCAAGAGAGATGAAAGTAGTTTTACAACTGATCTATATAGTCAAGCTTGAAAACGAAAATAAATATTTCAAAAATGGATTGTAAATTATATTCATATACTTTACAAGATAAATTATTTCTGTCATTCTTATTTAATCAGTAACCAAGTATTTCCTCTGTAACATCATACAAGAACAATTTAAAGGAATTATATGCATTGCAAAAGATATTTCTATTTATAAAGAAATAACATATTACTAAGATAATTTCGCATCTTGTGAAAAATGTAAAAAGGATGACTTTTAAAACATTGTGCTGCAAGATTGATGCCTTATTTTCAAGTTTTTTTTTCTTTAAAAAAGGTGTGTAATTACAAATATCTATAAGATGAATGTCTAATCATTCTAAAACATTTTAATTTTCACTTTTATCAACATCTTTCATTCAAGACAATATAGAATTAGAAAAAAATCTGATAAATATGCACATCAAACAAACTTCACAAAATAGTGTCTTTACAAATATAGGTGCAATCAAAGTTCGATTCCAGATATATCACTGTACAAAGATTTACAGGAAAGATGTTGTAAAAATTTGTCTTAGAATTTACCATGTCAATAATATGTTACAATCAAAACAATAAATATACAAATTAAGGAAAAGAAAACATATAACCATGCATTAGAAAAGCCTATGGGACCACCTTAGGTGGAGAAAAGACATAATAAACATTACAATCCAACATGCATTATTGGTAAACCCTTCATAAGACAACTCAACTGATCTTACTAATTTACCTCTAATATATTAACAAAAATCCAATTAAAAACTAGATGTACATCTCGACAAATGCATTTTACTTCAGCAAATCATATTCAATTAAAACCTTCAAAATATTACCTAACAAAATCTAAAAATGTGAACTTTGTTTGACATTTAACAACTTCCAAGAAATTATTTCATTACATACAAAAAGAGTGGTACCTGAGCCTTTTCATGTATGACAACATAAGACTAGAGAAAAGAAATGTATGGCTAATCCACGGGCTTGAGTTGTACTTTTAAATTCACTTGACAATGCAAATAATAATAAAAACTAAATACTTACTAAAACTACTAGTTATCATGCGTTATGATATTATTTTACAGATTGATCACTTTAAATATTCCCTTTTCATTTTATATTACTGTACTCTTCAAAAGTTCAGAAATAATTTGTGCATGTGCATCTACTAGGTCTGGGCCACTTATGAATTAGGTAGAACCATTGGTTCAACTAAATCCTTGTCACTTGGACACTTAGAGAGACATTGGAGAATTACGGCATCTTCATTTAAAAACCATATCCATTATCTTATCCTTTTGATAGAGCCATGGCAATGTTACTGGATGTTAAATATTACTATGAATTTCAATTTCTTGTGAAATGTTATGACTGCAACTGTTTTTGTGTGTAAGATTTGGAATTATAAGAAATCTTTGAGAAAAGAAACAACATGTACACACAAAATCATACAATTTACCACTGCGAATAAATAACCAAAAAACTATATACTCACACAGCAATATGAAATACTAATTATTTCAATTTGGCAATAGCATTTCAACCAAACTAAAAGATTTCAATCCAGACACATCATGATATAGCAAGCTAATTTTATACACATGAGTAAAGTCTAAATGGAATGTTAACGGCACATGTCACACAACAGAACATATGATAAAAAGTAACATCAAACACAATAACAGACTAAAGTATTCACTCTACTGCTTCAACGTAACGGATACACAGGTAAGAATACCGGGAAAGACATTTTGACAGATAGCTAGAAAAATTCTCAGACAGGCACCTGTACAAGTATACTGCCACCATACTAATGTTCGCAGGAAGGCTGTTTCAAGTGGCGAAGAACTACTCTCTTACAAATGCTACATAACTGCATCCAAGCATAACATAATCACCAACTCCATCTCCACTACACATACCTACATTGTAAGAAGGCAACATTTTACTTGTATCTAAAAAGAAATGTGTAAAAAATGTTCACCAGGTAATTAAAGTAGAAAAGGACTGCTGCTTTTTCCATAATTACAAATTATCTACACAAATTATGTAATTTCTCTTTCAATAAGTGCATATCTACATTCTTTGTTACACTTTAACATAAATGTCAGGATCTGGCCAACATGTACATGAATATATATTTAAAAAAGAAGAATGGACAGTGCATAGATTTCCAATAAATTCATTGTATCTCAAAATTGTATTTCATAGGTAAGCTATTTTACTGTACATTTTCAAATGCTGAACAATTTCATTTGTGAAATATCCAAAGAAAATATTGTCAATTAAAATTGCAAAATCTGTACTTTTTTGTATGTATAACAAGTTCATACTGAACTTAATGAACATAAATAACAGAACTTAATGATGCAAAATAGACACCTTTGTCCTACTTTGTGATTGTGCAGACCTGAAATTCAACTCAGATTATATCTCCCTGGCTCTGATATTGCACTGTAGAAAGAATGATCAATTATTGGAGTAATATATTCCTAAAATATCAGAAATATGCATTTGACATTATTTCTACAATCAATAGTGTAACTGTGTCATTTTCATTACACACTGGCATGATTAGAAGTCGTATCTGCATTTGCAGGAAACTGTCAATCTTTATATTTCTTCTTTTTTTGTTTTGTTAATATGGTTGCCTTTCTGCACTTCATTTCGTTTCCATCTTCAATATAAAACTCAGTATATTGTTTCTTCTCGACTTCAAAATATATCTATTTGCCAAACTTGATATTCAGGGTAACCAGAATCCATTCAGTGATAAATCTTAAAATATAGATATGTCTCTCTTTTTAATGGATGAAAATTCACATATAATTGTTATTTCTTACTCTACAACACACTTTTCATTCCATCGGTGGTCTGTTGCATTTCCTTGTTAACATAAACATTCTCCTTTTCCCGAAACATACCAGTGTACCCTGGATTTAAGAAGATCGCTTTTCCTCTGAACACCCATTAAGACCAATGGTTACATTGAAATGTTGACATTGGCTGGATATCACACTTGGGTGATACTGAAGTTCAAAAAAAAATATTCCTACTTAAATTTTCATTACATCGTACCCTGATGGTTAGTAAGTCCAATATAATGGACTAACTTAAAACTACTTCAGCTATTTTTTACTACTGGATACTCTATGCCTAATAACTTATAAGCTTATATCCCATGTTTTTTCTCATTTGAACCGTGAGCCCTTTTAGCAAAAACCCCAAATGACTTTGTGTTCTTTTAAAATTGGCAAACCAACAGTGTAGGGTAATTTTGAAAAGTTACCAAGCCGTTGCACAAGCATCACGTCATACCCATCTCCTATGATAGTATCCCAATCCTGTGAACAGCATTCTCTAAGCTACACTATTATAACTTCTACACCGTGCAGCGCTTCATGTTTGCTCTTGGCTGCATTCGTCAGAACTCAATAATGAGCACTCTACTCACATTGTGGTCAGAAAAGGAGATAGTGATTGTCGAGGGTGAATTCATTATTTCATATATATATATACAAAACAGATACAAAGTTTATTAGAATTTGTACATCTCCCTTTCATTTCGAGCTGCCGTTGCTGCCTGTAGCGAGAGTGATGGAGGAATTGACGGATGCGGTAGGCGTTGATGAAGGGCTCTTCTTGATGTCGATCCCATCGCCGTTCTCTGTGATGCTATCTGCACTCATGGATATCCTCTCTCCCCTGCTGTCTACTTTATCTACAATCAAAGAAAGATACAAAGAAAGATGTTGGTTATTAAAAGTGGAAAAAGATGAAACTGTAATTGAACTGAAAAATCCCTAATATTTCACTCTGACTAATCGTACATACAACTAACAAATACAGCTCTACTACTGCACTATAAATTCATATTTTTAAAAAACGTTACTTTCAGAATATAATGAAGACCTGGAAATAATCAAGATATTTCAGATGTTTACACTAAAGGCTTGTTCAGATATGACGCAGTGAACCGCTGCAAAAAGCCTCAGCGGTTTGTAAATGAATGGCAACTGAGCGCAACAAAGGTCCTGCACGCATTCACTGAGCTCTATGTTAAAGGCATCGTTTAACAGTGTTAAATCTGAGATGCACGGCCCTACGTGTTATCAGTGTCTGTGATATGGTGTAATAGTGAAGCCCAAAAAAAATTGCGCTTCAAAATGATCAAGAAGTGCCTCAAAAAAGTGAAAATCTTTGAGTGACCGGTTTTACCATACTCGTTTTACCCCGATAGACTGTAGTGTTATGAAAACCGTTAGGAAAACGCAAAATTTGATTTCGATTTCCAATCATAAATATCTTGATAATCAGACAGGCAAACAGGCTTGTAAAAGTCATGGGGTTCCTGACTGACCTAAAGGTTTATAATTATCATTGCAGCATGAGCTAAATCCAGGATTTTGTTTCGGAATCTGAGACAAAGTTACCCAATCCCTTTAATAGATACAGAAATGTAAAGCTTATTACACTTTATGTCATTATAGAAAACCGCCACGGTTTTGCCGTGTCATGTCTGAACGGCGCCTATAGAGATCAACCTCATCAAAATATTCTGATAGCTTAAAACATTCATCTACATTCTGTCATACATAGCAAAATGTTATATTCTTAATTTTGTGGTGACAGCTCTGTGCTGTCCACACCCCCAATTAGTTGTTTTAAGAATTATGTTACATACTAAATCAAATCACAAGGGATGACTCTAATACAATGTATGCAACATCTACATTGATTATGTTAATAAGTGCTTTTTAAGCATTTTTTCTACAGGAAAGTGACATTTTCCCTAAGGTAATCTCAATATTTCATTAGGAGTTCTGTTTAAATTTCATGGGCTAAATCGCTCCTTTTTTAGCTGGCATCATCATACATCAGTGCTTCAGATGGTAATCATGATTAAGCACATGTAGCTGCTTACCCATAACAGCAATAGGCGTCTCTCCCGTCGCTGAAGCCACTTTGTGCTCGATAAGATAGAACATGTACTCGTCATACAGCAGACGGATCAGATGGAAGGATCCAAAGCTGGCTGCACTTCGCAATGTCAGGTCACGGATCACCATTGAGCTGCAATGATAAGGTTCAGACTCATGTAAGCATTTAAAATTCTTATGGGAGGAAAAATAGGTCAACCCAACAGGCTGTTATCTCTTGATCCAAAATCCAGTTAGGTGCCGTATTTTCGCTAGTCTACAAGTTTGTTTTTTTCTTCATAATTCTGTAATTTCACTGTGGTATTATCACCAAAGGAACTATGACGTACTCAACAGTTTTCAAGGCAAAACTTTATCATCATGGTTGATTTGATTGTAAACCTTAAGTTTTTTATGTTGAGTACGTCATAGTTCCTTTTTTTTTTTATTATTCATCAAGTTGAAACAGTATAAATCAATTTAAGAAAGGCCTATATACTTTTCTTTGTCCTTCCTGCATCGACTTTGCAATATCATTAATTATCAAAATAATACCAGGAACATTGTTTTAGGGAATATTCTGGAAAACTTAAGGTTTTTAATCAAATCACCCATGATGATAAAGTTTTGCCTTGACAAATTTTCAGTACATTATAGTTCCTTTGGTAATTGTACCACAGTATATATAAATGAAGATAAGTGGAAAACAGCTAAGAATTTTTTCTCTATGTAAACTAACAGCATATTTGAAACATTCCCTAATAAATTCTTTATGGTTCCACTCTGTGGATGGCTGCAATCTCCT
Organism: Mesocentrotus franciscanus; assembly: GCA_037976565.1. Lineage (NCBI taxonomy): Eukaryota > Metazoa > Echinodermata > Echinoidea > Camarodonta > Strongylocentrotidae > Mesocentrotus > Mesocentrotus franciscanus. The sequence continues at coordinate 23,258,605 of CP137674.1, read as the reverse complement.
GTTTCTCCTTACCTGTAGAAAGACCACTTGAGAAGGAACTGTCGAGCTGCCTTGGCAAAGTACGGCGAGCCTTCATGGGGTTCCAGTATCTGGGTGACCACACCCTTCAGCCATGCTGCCCACTGCTCCAGGGAATTCTGCTGCTGTAGCGCCCTCTTGAAGTCCTGCTCCAGCTGCTGGACTACAGCATCATCACACTGGCATACCCATGATGCTTGCTCCTGTCATAACAGTAATAACAATAGTGTAATCATCTGGGCCCCATTTCACAAAACTTGTCATCGGTGACAGTTTTTGTTATAAGCTAGTAAATTCCTTGCATCTGATTGGTTATCAGCAGATTTGTCACTGATTTTTGTCATTTTTCATTGAAAAAAGGCTTTGTGAAACGGGTCCCTGCATTGCAGTCTCTACATGTAGCTTACTATGAGCTTATGATCTTGTGCTGTTTCATATCAGGGTTGGATTCTAAATCTTGGTAAGGGTGTCCTTTCAAGGAAATCATCAAATTAAGGTGAGCACGGCGTGCTCTTTGTTTATCTTTTATAACATTAATCAAAATATTGGGTTCATGGGTAAATTCTCAGTAGAGGAGGCATGATGAGTAGACCAGTGGTCTGTTTATATGAAGGAAAATGCTAGAAACCAAGTCAATGGCCCAATGACATTAAGTGCAAATGAGGATTATCCTCAATTGCTAAGCCAATCAGTCAGGACTTTAAACCAAAAGTCTATTAGCTGTCTATCTACAAGAGAGTAACTTTGTAGTGGTTTATGAGATATGAAATGAATGATGAAACTTCAATATTTGAACCACATAACAGCATCAATGAAAACAAAGTTAGTATAGGAGTCTTCTTTTCCCAGGAACAATGAAGACCCTTTTGTACTTTTCTTTATTCACAATGAATAAACTTGATACAAATAAACTTGATATATACAATTGATTTTTCTCCTTACCTGAACATTTGCAAAGTCTACCCTGTTGAGATCACTGAGCATCTGATTGATCTGAGACGTGTTCTGCAGGACAGCCCTGGCAGCCTGGGCCAGATGGTTGAGGGAGGTATAACGACGAAGGGTCTGTGCAAAGGCCGTCACAGCTCCAACCTGTCAGGGGGCGATGATAATCAAACATTCCATGAGTTACTAGTAGTATAAATTATACATTATCCAGGGTTCAATTGTACTTAAAGGGCAATCCAACCCTTGTAATAAGTTGATTTGTATGTAAGCAGAAACATAACAGAAACAGAATGGCAAAAGTTTGAAATGAATCTGACCAATAGTAAGGAAGTTATGAATGTTTGAAATATGAGATCACTAAGTCTATGCGAATCTCAAATTGGTAGTTCGGTCAGTGGATTGTGACGTAGGACGTGGAAAACTCTCCCATTTGCCGTACAAAATATCATTTATTTCTGTTTTTAGTAAGTTCCTTCTTCCGCTTTCACCCAGTTTGGATGTCCAACAGTACTATGGGACCTCATGCATCTTAATATCAAACCCTATATTGCCATATAACTATTAGTATCTCAATACTTGACCTGATATGTCGACAAAGAAATGTGTAATCGATGATAAAACTAACAATTAGTAAATAGTCGGAAGACTGTTCTGTTTTGAAACAGAAGAATGTCATGAAGACCAAATTTTAAAAAGTTCATCGAGTCGACAGTATTTGCAAAGTTTGAAAGAAATAATAAAAAGGGCCTTATAGAATAGTGTTGTTACCTTTAGACTGAGCATCTCTGGAGGACAGTTGCTCATGCTATTCCTTAGCCAGCTCTCTAAGCTCTTGGCAAAATTTCTGATAGCTTGAGTCAAGGCACCTTTAAAAAAACATCAGAACATCTGTTAAACCAAACAAAACTACTTCTAAGCCAGTCTGAGGTGGCAATAAAGTGAAATATACACATGTAATCACTTCAAGATGTATCAATTTTAAGTGACAACAAGGGCTGAAACTGAAAAGGAAGTATTTGGTGGGAAGCATTCTTTTGCTTCATTTGCTCACTTCACATTTGCTTACACTTCCAATTTGAAACATGTGTTTGGTTTGCCTCAAGACAATCCAGATTTCTCAAAAGTACTTGCACTCGTACAAATTTGCAGGACTTTCTCTGTGATTGCAAAAAAAGTCTTTTCCCTTTTCCATAGCACAAACTGTCAAGCTATTTCAAATGCAATCATACTGATAGCAACCATCTGGGTCTCAGTTTCATGATACTTACTGGGGATAGGTCTAAGGACATCTGGAATTAACACCTCAACAAGCCCTTGGTAAAGGATGTGATCGTAGTGTTTGATGTAGGTCTGGATAGGGACCAGTTTACACAGGGCAAAGAGTTTCTCCTTCTCTAGCTGCTTTTCTTGCTCTTCATCTCTGTAATTATAAATGAACAGAAAAATAAATGGATGAATAAATGACAACATTTATGACCAGAATTATCAAAATACACATTGGAATAGAATGAAAATGGCTTTTTGGCCACTTTGAAAATAAATTTGAGGTTCAAACAAGCCGACTCTTTGGTCAAGTGTGTAATTCCATTCTAGTAATTTTTGCTAAATTAATATTCAGAAAAGTCAAAATATCGTTTTCATCCTAGAAAGAGCATTCTTCCATACACTGATATTAAACATATTAATGAAGTATTACCTGACTTCTCTAAGAGTGAAGGTGCAAATGGTTCTGATATCATCAACCTCTGAAACAGTTTCACCCCTCCATTTCATCTGCCATCCTATGACACTTTCCTTCTCGTACAATAATCCTTTTATAACTATAATACGATGTGACAAATGTAACAGACTTTGCATTCAACATTATTTCACCCTTATTTGAACATTATTTCAACCGAAAAAAAAAACTATAAATGA